>RJWM01016415.1:0-30185 GCA_004363535.1 Dasyprocta punctata
TGAGCCTTCCTCTCCCTCTCCCTTCCCGCTCCTCCTCAGTTCCTCCCGGCTTCCTCAACAATCGATCGCCGACCACTTCCTTTGCATGGTATTCAGTCTTTTCTAACCGGATTTGAGTCTCGCACAGCTTAGTGCCTGGTTCTTTTCTTATAAAAAGCAGCCCTCAGAATCTCTAATCTTCTCTATCCACTAAAACTATCCCCGCAGGTCGAATTTCTGGACGAACCTCCTTGCACGTTTCGATGCGGTAAAAACGTCTGATTGCTGCTGGTGGTGCACCCGGACATGCTTTGTTGGCACAGTTAAAGAAGAAAGCGAAGGCGCAGATCCCGCGATCCAGGAACGTAAGCTGCTCCCCGGCGTGGCCTGCGCCCCGCACCCGTCGCGCCTGCCCTCTGCCGCAGCGGGGCTGGCTGCACCGCAGTCCGTGGCGTCGCTGTTTAGTTTGGGTTTGGTTGGAACTCACATTAAAAGGCCAAGTTTTCTATCCCGATTTCGATTTCTTTTCAGAGCTGAGCGCTGAGCAGTGTGCTCCTGCGGCTCACGGACAGGGCCGGTCTCCGTGTCTGTCGGTCCCCAGAAGCCGTGGCAATTCATCCTGGCATTAGCTTACAGGAAAGAGGAAAAAGCAGCTTGCGTTTTACCCTGGGTCTATCAAGTGTGACCACTCCGAATGACCGCGAAGCCAAGCAGTTCGTGTATTTACCTAGCCTGCCCGTTCCTGTTTTGAAGTCTGTAAATCGGAAGACTGGTCTGTGTGAACGTGAAAGCACCTGCGTGCGCTCAGCTCCCCGCCCTTCCCTCTGAAACCCAGGCTCCCAGGAACACCGCCCGCGCCCCGGAGCAGCCAGCCGCGGGCACCCCCGCTCTCTCCGCTTCCTGGTGGCGGGGTGAGGCTCTTCTCCCCAGCCTGGGTCTCCCGAGCAATTTATACTTCTAAACGTCTCAGAGAAGAAGAGCAGTGCGGGTGAGCTGTGCACGGGAAGCCAAGAAACGTGCTGCACGGAGCTGACTGCCACAGTGAGGAGACGGGCGCGCCTGTGCAAGGGCGGAGGCGCGATGGAAGGGCCGCTGGAGCAGGGGTCACGGAGATCAACCTGCAGCAAGGCACTGAACAGAAGAAACACTCTGGGCCAGGGCTTGGAGTGACCCGCAAAGCACAAAGAAAAGAGAAACAAACATTGGTTCCAACAAAATGAACCACGGAAGCACGCGCAGAGCTGTTGGGGGGACGGCGTGTGGGCGGGAGCCGAGGAGGGGGACTGGCTGCCCAGTGTCCGGCAGTGTCCACCCCCTTCAGCCTGCTGACCCCTGGGGCCGCCAGGTGCTTATGGAGGTGGCCACTGCCGCAGGTTGTTGAAACAACAAAACAAGGCAGCGTTACAGTGGCGGCTGAGGAGCAGTTTTGGCTATCATATTCACGGTAAACTGAGGCAAGGGGGCAGAAAAGTTCGGTATGACCAGGTAAAGAACTAGGGGGCATTTTGTACAAGGGTTATAAATGTAAAAATCAGAAAAAAAGCAGTGATTTCTTTAAAGAACATTAACTTTGGAAAATTACAGCAGAAAACTCCCAGAGTAATAAATCAGTTGTATTCTACAAAAAAGAACAAAATGCAATACAGTTAAAAATTCACACAAATAGATTATAAAATGTAGAACAGATCTTTCAGTTCAAACTCTGAAAGAAAATAACTGATGAAAACGACAAATCGCTAACATTCCTTGTGCTTTTTCAGTGCTGTCACAGGGCTTGAAATTTTGCGATTAACAACTATTCAGAACCAACCACCACAACTGCACGGTGGCCTGGCCTTGGACCGCGGCCTCCACGTGCCCGGTGCTGCTGCGCTTCGGGGCTGGGAAGCAGGAGGTCTCTGAGTGTGCGTCAGGCCCGGCCCGGGGCTGGCGGGAGGAAGCGCCAGGGGGTCGCACAGCGGCCGGGCAGCACGCTCCACACTGGGCTCGCAGCCACCCTGCCAGCCACGGCCCACGGCACCGCTGCTCAGCTCCCGAACTCCTGGCAGGACGGCTCCTGACGGGGAGGGTGCTCTTGAGTGGCTTCAATATTTTATTCCCTTTAGCATTTCATTTATTTTTAGAAATCAAAGAATCTTTGCATCCTTTTACCACCTTTTTCTCCATGAAGCAAGCTGACTACATAACGAGCGAGAAATTTCTTAATGAGGGAGAAGAAATTAATTCCTCCACAACTATCTCACTTGTGTATGTGTCTGCTGTGTTAGTAATTTTTAAGAGCAAAATGTTAATATCAATTATATATTAATTTCCTCCTCTCAAATGAAGGAAAGTGGTCTTTTTGACCATATCGTTTCACACTGTTAACAAATTAAAGAATTTCCCCCAGGTATGATGGCACAAGCCTAAAATCCAAGCACTCTGAAGGCTTCGGCAGGAGGATTGCCAGAGTTCAAGGCCAGCCTGACCTCTACAGCAGGTCTTTGTCTCAATTTAAAAAAAAAAAAAAAAAAAAAACTAAAAGTATTATATTCCTGTTTGGTTTCTCATCTCACTTCCTTTGTCTAATAAGCATGATACAATCATATGTCCTGTATTACTGAACCTGAGTATGTACCACACACATTACTGTGACAGGTTTACACTGAGGTCAGCCCTTCCCACAGAACAAATGTGCTAAGCTTATGAAGAAAGAATTTTTCTGCTTTCTTCGCTACTGCCTTTCCAAATTCCCTCTCACAACGTAGACTGATTTTCTCCCGATTATTTGGGAAGCATCCCTAAGGGCCTGGAAGTGAACGGGTGCTGGAGACAGCGAGAGACCCAGGTCCCACTCGGAAGGAGAGAAGGTGGCAGTGCAAGCCCACAGCGGCAGAGGCGGCGGCCGCGCAGATGGAGAGGAAGACGACACAAGGAGACAGCAGCAGTGAGGCCGTGCCGCCTCAGACGCAGCCTTCAGACGCGTGTCACTGAGAAACCACACTTGTCCAAAAGGAGTCTGGAGAATCAGCCAGGAGCACGGCCTTGGAGCTTGAACCCAGGACCTTCTCACTGAACTGCATCCCTGCTCTTTTTTAATTTTGAGGCAAAGTCTTGCTAAATTGTCCAGGCTGGGCTGCAGTCCTCCTGCTTCAGCCTCCCAGAGTTTCCAGGCATGCAGCACCAGGAGCAGGTTCTGTGCCCGGGCCTTGGGTGAGCAGCATGTGCACTGGGGAGGGGCCTGAGGACCATGGAGGCCCGGGGAGGAGAGGGCAGCACGGGGCAGAGGCGGATGTGGCTGAGGTCACAGCTGCCCAAAGCCAGGACCCTGTGGGGTCAGGTGGTCGAGTGGGCTGGGACATGCGCCCTGCGAGTCTGAACCCAGGAAAAGCTGTGAGGGACGTATGGTGGGGTCCAGCTGCACCTATTCCGAGGTCTGCACCCCTGAAGCGGCCTGCGCCCTTTTACATTTTCCATACGCACTCAGACTCAGTCTTTGATGTTACATATCCCCGAGGCCAAGGTGCAGATCTGAAGAAATCAATCCTTTCACTTACTGCTTTTGTAAAAATTCAGGTAACAGGAGGAGAAATTATCCTTTGTTGCAGCTGCATCACAGCTATTTTGCTGACCTCTTGAAATTCAGCAACACAGCTTCCAATCCCAAGGGTAAAACACAAAGATAGGAATTTGAGGAATTTTTCAGAGCTCATCATTGCATCATCCAAGCAATGGAAAGTGATACGAAGTCTGCTAAAAATAGACCCTGATACTCATGTCCCAAACTGCACTCTTCATTCCCCAAGGTTAAGTGAATTAGCACATCAGCCAGGTTGACAGAAGACCCACCGCAATTATCTTTTAGTTTTTAACCTATCATGCTTAGCTTGAGATGAATGAAATATACCCTAAATCTCCATACACTCAGCATGCAGCAGCCAGTGATGGGCAGGCTCCCACAGGACGTGTCTGAGATCCCAGGCCCACCAAAATGGCCACTGTGAGACAGACATCTGGATGTGAAGAGGGAAGGGTTTGGAAAATGCAGTTACCTTGGAACTGAATTCCACATACTATCAGAGATGTCCAAAATAAGAATGAAAGCTGGACACAGTAGTGGTCCAACATCTTAGTTACTTGGGAGGCTGAGGCAGGACGACCACAAGTTCAAGGCTGACCTGGGTCATTTAGTAAGGCAGTTTCAAAACAAAAATATTTAAAGAGCTGGAGATCTGACTCAGCAGTAGACCACCTGGCTAGTGTGTGAGACTGTAATTCAATGCCCAGTACTTCAGGGTGAGGGGATGGGGGAGGAGAACTATAATAGATACTATATCTGTCCTCTTAGTTTGCAGTCTGGTAAAACATAAAACATGTACTTCAGAAATGACAGGAACTGGGATGCTGAATGTAGAAAAATACTGCTTTATTAGTTTATTTGTATTATCAAATACACAAGATCAGCAACATTATAGTGAAAAATTGATAATTTACCATTTTCCCTTCCCTAGTATTAAAACACAGACACACACACACACACACACACACACACACACACACTGTAGAAGTCCCTTGCTGGATCATCTGGCCATCAAAGAATGCCAAAGTCTTTATGTGAAAGATTATCTATTAATATAAAATTATCCAAATGGGGAAAATCTTTACAAGCTCTGAAAGTTTAAAAAAGTAGGAAATAGGCCAGGTGAGGTGGTGCACTCCTGTAATTCCAGCACCTGGGAGGCTGAGGCAGGAGGATCCTTGCAAGTTCGAGACCAGCCTGGGCTACAAACTAAGCCTGAATTGCATATCAAGACCCTGTCTCAGAAAAAAAAAAAAAAAAATGTAGAAAATACAGACAAAGACAGCTACCCAAAGACTGTCAGTATCAAAGCGGAAAACTTAATGGTATGCTATTTAACAATTAATTACTTTGGTTTTAAAAATCCTTATAACATTTTATCTAAAGAACTTTTCTTTCCCTTTAGACTCTGAGCTCCTCAAAAGACAGTGCCCAATGTATATTTATAAGTAACACATAATGAAGCACAGAGGTTTCCATAAACACACAGTAAGCATCTCCTTCAGTGGATTATAAATGCTTACATGTATTTGATGAACTTTGGTCTTTACAGAAATGGTGTCAACTTGGGCTACAACTCGAGTGCAAGGCCGGCCTGAGCTACATAGTGAGACCTTGCCTCAAAAAACCAGGGCCGGAAGTTTGGTTCAGTGGCTTAAGTGCCTGTCTGGCAGGCGCAAGGTTGTGAATTCGATCCCCAGTGCCGCAAAAAAAAAAAAAGGAAAGAAAGAAAGAAAGAAATGGTCTCATGGCCTAAAATGTGATTCCCCAAAGCATGATGCCTTGAAAGGCTACAGCCTTGAGCTACAGGAGTCGTTGGTGGAGCCTCAGATGCAACGTCTCCCTGACCTTCTCACACTCTTCTCTCCCACCTCTCCTGCCAGCAAGTGTGTTCATGGGAACCAAATGCCTTCTCTCCACTAGAACTATCCTCCCTTGAAGCAAGCTACAAAACCCAGAAAGGTTCCTTTCTCCCTTGAATACTCTCAGTCCTCATGGCCCATGCCAGGGAGGAGGACAGCTATGCACAGTAGCCAAGAAGAATCTGGGAGACTGCTCCCTTTTGGGCTGTGAGCCCTACCTTATACGCTTTTTCCCAGTCACATTCCAACATGGCTGCCTATTCCTCATGGAAACTAAGTAACAAAACACACAGCTTTCCTTGGATCCTGGCTCTCTATACCTGAAGGCTCTCCTGCCACGTAAAGCTTTGATTAAATAAATTTGTTATGCTTTTCTTTTCTTCTGCTGTCTTTTGTTATAGTAATGCCACCTAGACAAGTGAGGAGAGCTTGCATCACCACCTAAATAGCAAAGTTATTTTCCAAGATAAGAATTTAACACTTTTTTAAAAATCACACAAAACAGAAAATGGGGGATCCAACCAAACAGAGGTTAATAAAAAATGATCAAAGAATTCTGCTCTTCAGGAATCTACAATCTGAATTTTTTCTCTCAGTTTGCCATGAACGAGTTTTCACAACTCAAGGCCTCCATCAGAGGTTTCTAAATAATTTCCCCCAAACAGGTGATTTACTTCAAAGCTGATGTGAAATTACACATTTAAATTTCATTTTTCAAAAACGATTTTATTTTTTTAAACAAAGAAAGAATAAAAACAATGATTCAGAATTTCAAATCAACATAATAGGAGATTAACAATGGTTAATATAGTGCATGTTGTTATCTTCAAAGTCGTTGCTCAGATTACAAGACATAGGCATGAAAAAATGATCAAACAATGAAAGCACAAATCGTTTTTTGATGAACAGATTAGTAGTTTAATTATCTATCTCATATATATATATAATGTTTTCCCTTCTTTCTTCTCTCCTTTTCCCCATCCCAGTTGTTCTTTCCTTCTGAGCAGTTTCTTCCCTTTTCACTTTCACAATACCTATTGTATGTTTTGAGTCTTATTTACTCTTTGTTTTTTACACTGGGGAGACAATACAGTGTTTACACATGTGAGTCTGATTTATTTCACTTATGAGCATGGTCTCAATTTGCATCCATTTACCTATAAAAACCTCGTTTGTCCTTTTTATAGCTGAATAATATTTCATTGTATAAAAATACCACAGCTTAGTTCGAGGCCGGCTTGGGCCACAATGTGAGCGTAAGGCCGGCCTGAGCTACATAGTGCGACCCTGCCTCAAAAAACCAGGGCCGGGAGTTTGGCTCAGCAGCTTAAGCGCCTGTCTGGCAGGAGCGAGGCTGTGAGTTCAATCTCCGGTGCCGCAAAAAAAAAAAAAAAAAAAAAAACCACAGCTTTTTAAATTCATTCTTCAGTTGATGGGTATTTGGGTTGTTTCCAAGATCTGGCTATTACAAATCGTGCTGCTATAAACATGGGTGCACATACATCACTGTGGTACGATGTTTTCAATTCTTCTGGGAAAATACCCAGAAAGGTGATAACTGAATAGAATAAGACCTCCAAACCTAGTTCCAAAATGATTTTAAAAAGAGAAATGCAGCATGAAATATCACCTGGTACCATTGGTTGTTACTTTTTTTTTTTACATTTTCCTATTTATTGAGTTTTATTTCTATTAGTACATGTTTGCAGTACATAATGATCAAATTCCTCATGGGGAGTTGATACAAGTACAGGACATCTCATTTCTTTTTTCATACCCTGCCCCTTCCCTTCTACTCTCCCTTCCTCCAATTCTTGTCCCCTTGCCTTTTTCAAAAGATTAATCTCCTTGTTCCTATTATCTATCTCTTATAATGCTCTTTATATTTTGGGTTTTTCATATAAGAAACATCATGTGATTTTTAAGCTTGCATGTCTGATTTATTTCACTTAGCAAGGTGTATCCACTTGCCTACAAATGACTCATTTATCCTTTTTATGGCACAGTACTACTCCGTTGTGAATACATACATTTTCTTTACCCATTCATCTGTTGATAAATACATATGCCACTCTCAGAATCAGCTATGATGAGTGGTGCTGCTGTAAACTGGGATATGCATGGGTCACCGTGGTGTGTCGTTTTTAACTCTTCAGGAAGACAGCCAGGAGGAGAATAGAGGTCACCTCTCACCGCTTTTGGGGCTGATGCGACTTGCCGGCTGAGACTTACGCCAGTAGGCCCTTCATTCTGCAGAGACCTCGACTTCAGCAAATACACCAGAAAAATTCTTTCTCAAGCCGCCTTGCCTTGGACTAGAAGTGGAAGGTCAGGGTGACTCATTAGAGTAAGTGCCCAATCACCTGGTAAACTTGATCTTGGCTGGGGGCTAAAGAAATATGAAGCCCCACCCAATTTGCAAGCACTTTCAGTGCAAGTTTGGGCCCAGCTGGTCTGAATTGTGTGGTTTTTTGGTTACTTTTCTCTCCTTGCTGGGGCAAAACATCCCTCACCCCAAATGAAGGAAGGAAAGGTTTATTTAGCTCACAACGTGTGGCGGCTTCAGTCCATAATCAGCTGGCTCCAAGGCAGGGTGGCATGGCACTGGGGCAACACTTCAAGGCAGCAGCCAGCAAAAGCAGCCAGAGCAAAAATGGGGCTAGAGCAAGCTTCTTCTCCCTGATATTGTACATAGGCCACCCGCCACCCTCAACCCGCGACCCCAAGGCAGATGTAGCACTCACAAAATCTCCTTGGCCTCCTTTGCACAGGATGAGGATATTTACTAAAAGGAACCCTGGCTCCCTGCTGAGTCTCTCAGTTAAATTTGTAAACTTCTCAAGTTGACACAATGTATCAACCAGAACACTGTGGGTAACCTAATAGCTGATGGACTATTAAAAAGAAATGCCTAACTTGGAAAGAACTATATCATTTGACATCAATATGAGCAAGAAGGTGCAGAAATGTCTGATATCCCAACAGCCCCCACTTTAGAAATCCGGAGCAGTTCACAGAGTGGTCTCCAGCGTCATCCGAACCGCCCCAAACCTCTCCGGGCGGCCCTGACCCACGGCAGTGCTCTCGGTCAGGTGACGGCCCAGAAGCTTTCTCCTGAGATCCGCCTGAGGGCCAGGATTCACACTGGCTGGACTAGAACATTTTTTGAAATTACAGTTTACAGAACAAAAGGTCAGGAAGGCAGTAGGGGGAAAAATCCTAATAGACCTGCCTAACACTAAATTTTATTGTACTATTTCCTTCCTCTTTGGAATAGAAACAATTCTCATCCACCTAGTGCTTCCTGGTTGGCAGACGAAGCCGAGACGTACAGAACCAGGCAGCATTTCTAACCGCACAGCGGCCGCGTGAGGTGTGAGCGAGGCAGGGTTTGACTCCGTCCCAACACGCTTTCAAAAGAGTGCGTAAAAGCCACCTTCTGCACGCATGCTCCGCACTCACGTTTCCAAAGGCCACCGCTTCCCACTGCTCGCCAGGGTCACCGCCCCACGCCAGTCTTCTTGATGCCCGCCACCCGCCGCAAAGGCGCCAGTACTGAGCCGGACTCCGGCTCCGCCAGGGTTAAAATCAGTGCATGGCGACGGCCCCACGGGAAGCAGGCCCAGTCAGGGGCAGAGCCGGGGGATGTAGGGGGCTCACGCAAATCGGGGGTCCCCAAGGGTCACGCTGCACGGAGCTCCGCAAATCCGGGGTCCCCGAGGGTCACGCCGTGCGGGGCTCACGCAAATCCGGGGTCCCCGAGGGTCACGCCGCATCCAGGCTCCCAGCCTCTCTCTCCTGCGGTCCAGGGGTGGGCCTGAGGCAGAGGGCCGCATCCTGACCCGAGGCCCTGGCGGTAGGGTTCGGCTCAGGGCTGGGGCCAGGGCCGTCCGGGCACCCAGAAGCCCTGCAGCGACCGCCAGGACCCGGCCGCACAGCAGGCAGGTAGCGCCACGCTCGGGGAACAGGGCCCTCTCCAGATTCCTGCTCCCGTGCAGCAGCCTTGTCGTGGGGTTAGGAGAGAGACGACCCTACTCCCGGGCTTTCGCCACACTGCAGGGATTCAGCGCCAACAGCAGACCGCGAGCGTCCAGGCTTCGCAGTGCTGGGGCCACTGCCAGCCCCAAGTAACCAGCAGAAAATCGGTCATTTTCCTCATGTCCCTAGCCCAGAGCAACATCCTGATCTTATATCCCTGCCATCTAAATAGACGGTTACATTATTCCCTCTATTTTCCAAATAAATTTATTAAGATCCTTTCTTGTCTCAGGATACAGGCCAGAAAGTTTTGTCACTAAAAATCACTTCATCAGCAAACACATAGGAACTTCTTTGGTTCGGGACTCAAAAAAATATATAAAGCAAACAAACTAAAAACACAGGGTGAAATATAAGAAATCCCTTCACACAAACTTCATAAGTCATAAATATTTACAATAACGTCTTCGCAGCTGGTATCAATCTAACTATGGAAGTCTAACCCATTACCCAGGCTTCCAAATCACAAGACCCAGGTATCTTTCATGTAATAAACAAGGTCCTGTCTTTGAAGTTCACCCCTTGTCTGCATGCAGTGACACTGCATGTGTCAGATGGCCTTACTAGTCCAGGTTTACTTTAGAAATAAAAATTGCCAGCATAAACACATTCAGGTATATTTAAAAATACTCAATTTTTCTGGATTCTTATAATCATAAAAAATAATATGACTATTATTAAAGATTTTATTTATGTATTTTTGGTTTTTTGAGACAGGATCTCGCTCTGTAGCCCAGACTGGTCTTGCACTCAGGGCGATCCTCCTGCCTTAGCTTCCCAAGTGTTGGAGTAACAGGCACAGGCCACGGCATTTGCCTTTCTAGCAAAGATTTTAGATGAGTGTCTCGTTCTTAACCACACGCACACACACACACACACACATGCACACACACACACAGGGTGTGTCACCCTAAAACATAACAAGGGTCCAAAACCACATTCTGGGAAGTCCTGAAATTTTGCTGAATGTTTATTATACTATTCTAATGTGTACAAATGGCATTTTAGGCTCAAAATAATTGTTCATCTATGTTCATAAAGTATGTATCTCTTTTTTATTTTCAAGACTGAATCTACTCTTTCAAAGAAAAATTTAAAAGCTCTTCATGAACAAAAATGATTGTATTTGCTTACTTGTCAAAAATAAGTACAACTTTTTTCTGGAATATTTTGTGGATGTTTTATTTTACCTAATTTCTAATCAAAAGCAAATTTAACTGAAAATACATTTCTTGCAAAAACTACCTTTTATGTTCATGGGGCAAACTTTAAATATAAAACGTGTGCTCAAAACTTTTTTTACACGTGGTAGAAAAGCAGGCTGCCTATTTCACACCATATGCAGTGACAGAGACTCAGTAAGTACTCCTATTTTACTAAAAAATACAAACTATTTTAATGGTATGCATTTTAAATCCTTGCAGTAGATTCTTAACCACCCTTTTTATACACAGATCCTGTCTGCACACACATGCACATACATGTATCTTGAAAAATTAGTGCACACATGCCTCTAATTGTTACCTTAAGTAAAAGTCTTTGAAATCCTATCATAAATGCTCAAGTAAGAAAAATAGTTGCCTAATTTTTCTGTACAACTGTTTAATTTGAGAAAGGGCCCAATATTTTAAGATCCAACTTCACCTTAGTGCAGGAATTAATTTAGATGAAAATGACAATAGACGCTGGCAGAATTAACAAAGGAAAGGGATGCCCTGGGAGGCTCGCTGGCCTTTCAGAAGGAGTGAGCTCGTCCTGGCTTCCCTATTCCCGGGCACTGGACGAAGGGGAAAGGGAGGTGACCCCGCCATTAGCCCTCTGGAAGGAAGATTGCAGGTGACATGGTGGCACCCCCAGTCCGAAATACAGGCAGGTACAACTGGAGACCCATGTCCGGGTCAGCTCCTGAGGACAGACAGGAAGCGACCATCTGGCAGATCTACCGGGTTGCATGGAGTTTTGCTTTCAGCTCCTCTGACCACACCCTGAAAAGTCACCTTGTTCACCATGTCTAGCCAACTGCAGGGGAAGCCGATTATCCAAGTAAACTTTAGGTTCTGAACCACGTGCTGTCCAACAGTAAAGAAGGAATTCATTTATCTCCCTTTCACAACATCTCTTAAGAAAGTGTCACATACTCCTGTGACACTGATTCATAACACAATGCTTCTTGGAGACTTGGCTTCAAAGTAAAATCATGCATTTTAATT
Organism: Dasyprocta punctata; assembly: GCA_004363535.1. Lineage (NCBI taxonomy): Eukaryota > Metazoa > Chordata > Mammalia > Rodentia > Dasyproctidae > Dasyprocta > Dasyprocta punctata. The sequence goes on from RJWM01016415.1 coordinate 11,649, forward strand.
GTGAGCAGGTGTTTTGATAGATGGTCAAAGACTGATATCTCTCAAAGCCTGGCCTGCACCCTGAGACAGACTTAATTTCAAATTTCCTCCAGTCCCAAGCGATAGTTTTGTAGAATGACTTCCTGTCAAGTGGCTGTGCTTTGCACTATTCATCTCAGTCAGTTGCCTGATGCTACAGAACGTGGTCTTGTCAGTTTGCAGAGACAGCAAAACTGATGGCCAAAGCTCTTTAAAAATGAAATGTACTGAACATTTCATCTTGCAATTTTTGAGGGAAATATAATTGAAAATTGCGATGAATTCCTATTGCTTTCACTCATAAGGCTTTGAACTCTTCCTTTTTGTATCCCATTAAGTCACATAAGACAGAATGTCTGGATGACCCTTTGCTCTCATGCCCACCACATCCAATTACTCTGAAAATGAATGTTTTCAGTATCTGAGGACCAAGTTTTATGGGTCATTTGACACTGAAATAAAGGTAGGGAGGAACAGCTTTTCCAAGCAATTCCTGTGGACCCCACAGCACTTCCCAACGCTGGCGCAAGGTCGGTTAATAGGAACATTGGCCAAACTGCGTGCCACAGGGCAAACCCAGCCTCCACAGGTCAAGGTTCCCAATTGTCTCCAAGTGCACTCAAAACAATAGGTGCTTTAAAAGTCCATGCAAAACTCTGCGAGACAATGAGAAGCGCAAATCCAGGGCTTGGATAGAATCCCAGTAACTTGGGTCCCTAGATTTCTGGTTACAGCGCGGATCAGAAGAGGCAGCTAATAAAACTACAGTCTAGAATGCACACTAGGTCTCATTTCTGCAAGGCTGGTGCAGCTTTTCTCACTCAGGAGGAGAGGCTTCAGCCCTGCACAGCTTTCTCATCAATGACTAGGACACTCTACATGCAGCTCTCTGGGATTCACCTTTTATTTAATTTAAAGGGTTTTTTTTTTTCCAGAATTTACATTGTTACTATAAAATAGAACAGTGACTGCCTCAGAGTCCAAACTTTCAAGACATTTCTTGAAAATGAAACCTGTGCATAGTAAAACTAAAATACGGAACATATTCAAGGAATACAAAATAATTTCAATATTTACCCAGACAAAACATGAAGATAAAGCCTGGTGTCAAGGTCAAAGATTAGCAACAAAGCCTTCTGATATACTGAAGGGCCACAAACTTTGCAGAAATTGCCAGTCCTGGTGGCACATTTCTGTAATCCCAGCACTGGGGAGGCTGAGGCAGGAGAATCACTGGATTCCAGGCCAGCGTGGGTGACATAGTGAGTTCAAGGCCAGCCTGCGCTACATAGCAAGACCCTGTCTCAAAAAACAAGAACAAAAAACAAAAACAAAACAAAAAAACAGAAAACAACCCTTCAGAAGCGGTATGGCACAAGTCTCAGGTTTACTTGCTTAGAGAGGAGGGAATGGTAAGAAAGATCATGGTGACTCTCTTTCAATTGCTAGACTGGGGTGCGGAGACAGGGTCCCCAGGTACTCCATGTGGGCACGAAGAAAACCGTCAAAGACACCCACAGTCCCCAGGCCCTCCTCAGAGGATAGGAGAGGCAGCGGCTGCGAGGTCTCTGCGTCTTTCAGCTTTTGCGCCTCCCCACGGTCTCCGCTGGGACGGAATGTGGGGCTGGTCTCGAGAAACCCAAATCCGCCTCCTTCCCACGTCCCCACCTCGGACCCACCCGTCCTTCATGCACCTGACTCCTGTGTTGGGGGACCAGGCCAGGCTGTTGCCACAGGAAGAGCAGAGAGGCCCGGATGGCACCGATAAGCGCCAGGGGGGAGGGACGGCTCCCTGGAGCACAAGAGGCGAGGGGCGCTGAAGGCGAGGAGCAGCTGCGCAACTCCAGGGCGACTTCGTGCTGGCTCATCTGCCCCGAGACACGCCGGGCACAGGCCACGCGCTGCAGGGCGAGCTCGGTGGCAAAGAGCCTGCACGGCCAGCCCCGCACGGTGAGCTCCCAGCTCTTGGGGGGCCCCTTGCCTCTGCCTGTCTGTCCCCGGGGACGGGACCCTGGCTGGCTACTAAGGAAGAAAGCAAAACAGACCTGCATGCAGAGAACCTTCTCTGGTGACTTTATTTAGTTATTTAGCTATTCGACATCTTTTTTTTTTTTTTTTTTTTTTTTTTTTTGTAAAAGTGTGTGGATTGTGCCAACGGTGACTTTAAAAACCTACATCGTTACCCTTCTGAGTCATTTTCTGGTGCCCTCCAGTGAGTGCGAGGCTAGTCATCACACCCTAGATTTATCAGCCTCGAGGAAACACAGGAGCAAACCTTCGTGAAAGTAAAAACCACGATGGGTCCAACCGCTGGAGATTTAGCTCAGTGGCCTAAGCACTGCCTGGCAGGCGTCAGGTTGTGAGTTTGATCCCCGGCTCGTGCGCGCGCGCGCGCACACACACACACACGGACACACACAGACACAGACACACACACAACAGGCACAACTGAGAATTCCAAGCTGGTAAAGTTTTTATGATACTTGTGAATTAATAATCATCACTAGATCACATAGTTTGTGTAGAAAATAAAACATGTTTTGGTGTCGACTAAGAACCTATAGATTGTGGCTTAAGCACCTGCCCTGGCAGGCGCAAGGCTGTGAGTTCAATCCCCGGTGCCGCAAAAAAACAAAAAAAAAAAAAAAAAAAAAAAAAAAAAAAAAAAAAGAACCTATAGATTTGTCTTTATTCTGTAAGTAAAAGGAAGGGAACAAAACTACAGGTAGTAAGAAGAGAAGCTGGTAACACTACAATTTCAAACGGCCTTGGGAACACTGCAAGTTCACTGGGCACGAATTCCGAATCCCAGTAGGTTCTCAGGTAACAGAGATTTAGCTCCTGACCTCGTCGATGTTTGGGGAGAATGTTTGAGGGGGGAAAAAAGGGTTTCAAAGCCATGAGAATACACAGAGACAGTTTTAAAGCAGTTTAAATATAGAAAGCTGTCTTTTAAAAAAACACTACCAAGAAAACACATGTGTTTTATACTTCTTTAGCAAATGTTTACAGTAAGATACTAAAAATAGCTCTAGATTTTTAACTACCTGCTTTATGCTTTCTAGACCGCCTGCATTTTAAAGAAGTATGAAACACTACAGTAATGATAAAAACAGGGTAGTTTCCACCTTGGGAAAGAGATAAATGCCAACACTCATATTTTTGGATACCCCCAGTGTTCTGCTGTATGGGTAGAAATATAAAATAATACTTTTCCTTTCAAATAATCAGTGTGTGGTGACTGATGGCCTGAACTCTGTGACTCACGGGAAGAGTCTGATGGACGTGCCCTTAAACAAGGTGGGGCCTGCGAAATCAAACTACTGCCGCTGTGGGTTACACGCACCCCTCGCTGTGGGCAGCGCAGGGTTCCTTTCCAAAGTGTGGAATTCCTGCCTGGTGCTTGATAGGATCACTTTAAAATACCCTGAGATAAACAATGTCTTTCACTTACCAATTCCAACTCATTCTGGGAAAGGTTGACATCTTAGCAACACTGTTGCCATAGCAATGCAACCTGCTTAGGTATTCTTAGCAACCTGCCACAACTGCCGCCCACATATGGGAGAACAATGTTGACATTCTAATTCCAAACCACACAGGCCTCAGTGACAGGCATCCATGGGTGAGGGGACTCTGAGGGACTGGTGGGCTAGTGCCTTTATGAACACCACTTCCGGCCTTGAGTGCGTGCTCCGTGCACCCAATAAACACACAGAAGAATGTGCCCTGGGGAGCAGGGTCCTGGAGGGCTCTGCCTGCCCGCAAAATGTCTACAGACAATGGCAGAATTGTGTTGAATTTTGTATTGTGGGCTCACGTTTTATGCTTCTCAAATCATGTACTCCTTCACACGGAATTAACAGAGACAGAGACAAGATCACAGGTCTGACATGTGGGTTCTAACGCTCACCTCAGAACTGGCATCTCTGTCCCAGAGCCACAGGCACCAGCCACCCAAGGCATTAGGGTGAGACCCTGTGGGACATGGCCTCAGGCACCAGTTCGCACAGAGCTCTCCAGTAGACTCCACTGGAGAAGGTCAGATATCCACTGGACCAGGCCCTGAAGAGTCAAGAGTTAGGGACACTCCAGAACCACGAACACAGTCCTGTCACTGAGCAAAGGATGCTTTTGTCTAAACCCATGTCTTAAACCACTTCCTCCTGGATGGGTGCATTTCAGTCCCAGGAACTGTAATCCAATTTATCTACGTGTGCCGTTTCCATTCCAAGTGGAAGAGAGGGGTAGAAAGGAATTAGAGCACAAAACGATCTGAACTAAAACAAGCACGTTTTTGTTGTTGTTGTTGCCTTTAAAACTTACTAAATTTGAGCTATAGATATGATACTATGAAAATTAGTACCTTTTGCTAAACTAAAGAACGAGGGAGCCCATCTGGGAGGGCTCCAGTTTTAATAAATTACTTTAAAACATCAAGTCTACTCAAGAAATCTGCACAAAAAATGTTTACATGGAACAACTGAACGTGGAGGGTGACAGAATATGCTACCTAAGGATGTGTCTCTTTGGCATAAGGATTATTTTGTGCTAAGAGTATTAAAAATACAGCAGGCAAGCCAGGCCTGGTGGGGCTACTCTGGAGGCTGAGGCAAAAGGATCTCTTGAACCTACAAGTTCAAGGTCAGTCTGGGCAACATAGTGAGACCCCACCCACCTCAAAATAAACAGATTTGAGATTTTGCAATTAAATGAATTTTTAAAAGTAAATGGAAGAAGGGTTTCATGAACTCTCCTTTTCTCTTCCTAACAGCAGCAGATTAAACTCTCACTCCCTCCACCAGTAGGAAAGCAATGTTCTTATCACTGGAGACAGAGTCTAGGCCCAGAAAAATCTGCACAAAACACATTTGAGAGGCAGTTGTGTGGCGCATGCCTACAATCTCAGCACTTGGAAGGCTAAGGCAGGAGGATCGCAAGTTGGAGCCCAGCCTGGGCAACTTGCCAACTTAACAAGACCCTGCCTCAAAATAAAAATAAAAAAGAGCTGGGGATGGAGCTCAGCATGAGGAGTCTAGGTTCAGTCTCCAATACCACAAAACAAAGAGACCAGATAACCCTGATGAATTCCCACTTCACTTCCTTGTTACTTCTCGGTAATGAAAACTGTAGATCAGCCCTTTGGCCTTCAGGCTTTCAGATGGTGCTACTCTTCGTCCAGTTCTCTATGCACATTAAACCCCTGGAGTCTTCATTTAGTTGTGAGGGCCTCATGTGTGAAAAATTTACATGAAATAATTTGTATGCTTTTCTTCTGTTAATCTGCCTTATGTCAGTTTAAATCTCAGGGCTAACCAAAAACCCTAAGGGGACAGAGATCAAATTTTGCTTCCCTATAAGTATATTAAGACAAGGATGACTAATGTGCACAAATATATAGCTAGAAGAATATTTGTATTAGCAGTCTAAAATAATAACTTGAGAAACAGTCTAAATATATTAAAATCTAGCAGTAACTAAATTAACTACAGTGGCTTCTCCCCCAAGTCCTTTGGAGAGGAAGCTTCTTTGTGTACCCCAGACTGGCCTCAAACTCCATATCCTCCAGCCTCAGCCTCCGAAATAGCTGGGATTACAGGCCTGTGCCTCCACACTTCTGCTTCATTATGGTGTTTTTGGCATGAAGTACTCTTCCGCAGTCCCTTTACATGTGATCTTGAAATCCAAGATGTGCAGAAAGTCCAAAGTTTATGGATCACTTACTTGGCAGCAGAACTCACTGGACACCCAGCTCAATCGGGAGGAGACCAGCAGGCAGTGGTCTTTGTCCCCACAGCTCAGTGAAGCACATTTCACCACAGAAATAGCAAAGTGTCTTCTCTAAGGTGCTTCCCCAGACAGCACTGAAATTATCACCTTTTGCAATTTTTTTCTATAAAATATACAGATTTTATTCTTTCTTTTTTTTTTTTTAAAGGGAGTAAAACAAAATGATAAAATGGAACAAAACAAAACAATAATAGAACAGTAGGAAATCCACAATTATTACTATGTTACATATTGTCATGCTCTAAATAGTTACCCAGACCACTGGCCCCAGGCCTGCAATGTCAATCAAACAACATAAATGTCAGGTTACTTTCCTACTTCAGTTCCTTCAGTTATTATCATCTCAGCCTGTGCTGCATCTGGTTGCTTATGGGTGGGGGCAGGGGCAGCAGGCAGAGGCGGCTTCCTTGCTACTTCTCCCCGGCCAACAGGGCCTCCATCTTTTTGTAATTTTTTAACCCTATTATGTTTTCAAAGCTCTAAAATTCTGAATTCTAAAATACATATTATCACAAGGGTTTTTTTTTTTTTTTTTTTTTTTGCGGCACCGGGGATTGAACTCACAGCCTTGTGCCTGCCAGGGCAGGCGCTTAAGCCACTGAGCCAAACTCCCGGCCCTGGTTTTTTGAGGCAGGGTCGCACTATGTAGCTCAGGCCGGCCTTGCGCCGGGTTGTAGCCCAAGCCGGCCTCGAACTCACAACGCTCCGCCTACCTCAGCCTCCCGAGTGCTGGGATTAAAGGCGTGCCCCACCACGCCCGGCTTATCACAAGGGTTTTAGATAAAGGACTGTGATGTTTATTTTTAGTAGGTGGCAAGGCAGCTTAAAAACTGCATTTGCTACTTAAGATCCTTTCCTCTGGCTTTATGGCTTCTCCTTTACATGCGTGTGTGTGCATGTATGTGTGTGTGCGCACTCTTGCTCAACAGTGATCATCGGAAAACACAAACTCTAACAAGAACTTAAGATTCATTTATGAAGTTACAATGAAAAATGGAAGCATAGACCTACTTCCCCAAACTACCCAAAACTAAAACATTTTAAGCACATAACTAAGCATTTCCAAAATTGATGTCTCACACATTGCATCACTGTGGATTACTTCATAAAAAATGCACACAGTCCAATGCCAAAAAACCCAGATGCATTCCCGAGCCACCTGACCTGCCCCCAAGCACAGCCCCGTATACAGCAAGAGCACAGCCTGCGTCTTCTGTCCCTAGAACCACAGAGCACACAAGATATCCAGAAGCATGCTTTTAAAAAACAAGGTCATCACATTTATTCAAAACGTTTGCAAACCATATATTCTCTGCAACATCCAGACACGTTTTCAGGTGTGTGGCGTGGCGTGGCGTGGCACCTCCTGGGGTCTGCAGCCGTGCATGCTCTCATGTGCATTCACTGTGCTTTCTCCAGACTGACTGTTAGACTCACTGCTGTGAATTCAGAATTGCAACTCAAATGTATCAGGAGAACAAGGAAACACATAATGAAGACAGAAAACTTTAAAATAAATCTATTTAAATCCACTTTCAAACGCTAGTGTGTTCCCTTAGGTTTAAAAGATTTTTGCATTAAAACATCTTTGCAAAGCCGGGTGTGGTGGCCCACGCCTTTAATGCCAGCACTCGGGAGGCTGAGGTAGGTGGAGCGTTGTGAGTTCGAGGCCCGCTTGGGCTACAACGCGAGCGCAAGGCTGGCCTGAGCTACATAGTGTGACCCTGCCTCAAAAAACCAGGGCCGGGAGTTTGGCTCAGTGGCTTAAGTGCCTGCCCTGGCAGGCGTGAGGCTGTGAATTTGATCCCCGGTGCCACAAAAAAAAAAAAAAAAAAAAAAAACATCTTTGCAAGCCCTTGGTTCAACCCCAGTAGTAAAAAACAAAAACACTATTTTCAACTGTGTTATGCAATCTAGCTTCCAAAATAAACCTGAACCAAAGAACAGCATGGATTTGCCATGATTTTGAAGAATCTACTTGACATCACATCTCTCTCACCCTAATTCCAGTAGCATCTTGAAAACAGTCAGCTCAAAAAGACAAAATTAAATGAAACAAAGGAACAGTGTACTCCTTTATCTGCTTATTCCTAATGAAACTCTTTGCTTGGGGTGCTGCAAGGACAGCCTGGGTGCATTTCTGTGGCAGGTGGGTGGCACTGTCATTAAAGCCCACCTCAGGAGAGCAGCTGAAGGCTTCTGCTTCCTCTCTACTGGTCCTTCTCAGCGCAGGCCACCGAGTGCTGGTCCTGAACCAGCCTGTGCCTGCCACCCCCGCAACACAGGGACAGGACCACAGAGCTGTGCTTGCTCTCATCCCATGTATTAAACAATAAAGTATCCCTCCATGGATACGACACTGAGAATGATTGTTTTCCCTGTTTTCTCCAAACACGATTTCTCTGTAATTCACACGAAAACACCAAACAGCAAAGGCTTCAATCGAGATCAACCTGACAACAAACATTAACTGAACTGAATTTCAACTCTTACATTGCTTTCCTATTTTAATATTATAGAAGGAAATTTCAAACTTGTAGTCTATAACTGGCTTATAAGCAGAGGTCACAAATACTCTAGTATGAGAATTAAATTTCCTGTCTTCCAAACTCCAGACCAGACTCTAGTTAAGCCAGCATTTCCACCAGAGGAACAGAGAGAAATCCTAGGTCAATGCCCCATGCACCCTAACAGCCAAGCAGAGCTAGTGGGAGGTGGGGCACAGTGTGACAGTTCCGTGCCACTGGGGATCCCCACTGTACCACATCAGGTGACTGCCATGAACAGCACTGTTCAAGAGGAAAGACTAGAACATTCCACGGCGGGGGCAGGAGAGGGAAAGCCTGGCAACAGATGCTATAGATGCTTACGTCCTCATGTTTGCCGTCCACCGGGGCCATGGATTTGATTTTCCTGCTTGTGTTTGTGTTTGTACTCTGTTCGCTCTGCTTTCAAATCCTAATGCTGAGCCGGGCGTGGTAGCACATGCCTGTAATCCCAGCACTTGAGAGGCTGAGGCAGCAGGGTCACTGGGAATTCAAGACCATCCTGGACTACACAGCGAGACCCTGTCTCAAAAAATAAAAACATCTAAATGCTGTATTTGAAGGATCCTGCCTCCTCACCACTGTAAACTATTCTGTGTATCTTCTCTGCTTCAAAACCCAAGCATAACCAAGCCGGCTGTGATTCTAAGCAACACTTCTTCACATCGCAGTCTTTCAAGGGCTCTTACTTTGCTTTGAATAAAGGTTTTCCTCTGGGGTGGGGAGAATGAAGCACTTAAGGAAATACAGGCGGCAAACGTGCTCCTGTGTGCCTCGAGAGAGCTGCTGAGCAGGCAGGGTTTCCGGGCACAGGTGTCCGGCAAAAGCAGACTTGGGGCACTGTGCGGCCAGGGCCGGACGGGCGCCTGCAGCCCCGGGACCCACGGCTGCAGCCGGCAGAGAATCATGGGTTCGCCCAGGCCCAGGGCAGAAGCGGCGGCAGCAAGGGTCTCCTAGCAAGGCCAGTGCAGACGCTGGCGCAGCGGTAGCTGGCTCCCGCAGGTTAAAATAAGCAAGGCTGCTCCATCAGAGTGCGCACCCCAAAGGCATCGCAGGCTTACGAAAAACCAACTATGTGTTTTGGGAACGCGATGGATGGCATGTTGATAATTTTTGAGACTACTTACACCTTTCGAGCTAAATAAAATGTTGGTATTTTAGTTTCAAAATAGGAGTGGTCGTTTTCCTTTTTCTAACATTCCTACTTCGGCGATTTTTTAAATTGCGAAGGAAATGTGCGAGGCCAGCTTATAATGGACTCACAACAAACCCCACCAGACTGGAGCCAATGTGTGGAGACGCGAGGTCGGGCAGGAAGCAGGCAAGGGAGAGAGAGACGTCGGCGGTGGGGCAAAAGAGGTTAAAAGGAAGTATTTTAAAACCAAAGTTCACTTAATTTCTATTTTACATTCTAAACCAGGAAACGCATGAACACAAACCCTAAATGTATCTGAATTAAATTAGTAAGTGTAAAATCAGTGTATCGGGTTGATTTGTTGCTTTGATAGATATTACAAACTTGTTCTGTATAAAAGCTGCGTCCATTTATATTCCTAAAGACAAAAAAAAAAAAGGTTTCGGTTTCTCACATTACGTAAAAACAAAAAAATTACAAGAAAATCCGTTGGATGCTGTACAGCAATTATTTTGTCAATTTACAATATTTACAGTTTTATAATAAAAAAAAAAGCCGAGGGCTGGGGATTTAGCTCAGTGGTGTAAGGGCCTACCCGGCAGGTGCGAGATTGTGAGTTCAATCCCTGGTACCAAAAAAAAAAAAAAAAAAAGCCAAGCGTGATGGTGCCCATCTGTAATCCTAGCACTCAGGAGGCTGAGGCAGGAGGATCACTGTGAGTTCAAGGCCAGCCTGGGCTACATAGCAAGATGCTGTCTCAAAAAACGAAAATGAGCCAGGTGGCGCATGCTTGTAATCCCAGCACTGGGTAGGCTGAGGCAAGAGGATCACTGTGACTTCGAGGCCAGCCTGGGCTACATAGTGAGTTCAAGGTTGGCCTGAACTACACAGCAAGACTTTGTCTAAAAAAAACAAAAACAAAAAACAAAAAACTGCAACAAAACCCTGAAAACAAAAACATAAAACACACACACACACACAGTTGGATTAATGTATTCAACACTCCATCTAGATCCACGCACCCCGCAGCACCTATCAGCTCGGAGACTCGTCTCCCATCAAAAGGAAGCAGGCCGGTGACAGACAACACAGCTGCGGCGGGCGCGAAGCCCCGTACCCGGGCTCTGTTCCCCTCCACCGCCCGGCACTCTGCAAGCCGCGCGGGGCAGAGAGGACACACGCTGAATCTGCAGCGTGAATTCGCGAAGGACGCAGGAAAAGGGCCAAACAACTGAACCTTTCAAGGCCGATGCATTCGCAGGGGGTTGGCAGCGGCCAATCCAATGGTTTCCTACCCATCTCGGCGTGAAAGAGCGGGGATCCTCCAGCCGCGTGGCGGCTCGGGGCGGCTGGGGACACTGAAGTCGCGCGTGAGGGCGGTGCGCTCCTACAGGAAGCGACACCAAACAGCCAGCTTCCCCCTTTCTGTAACTGGACAGTGAAAGGCACGGCCCCCGCCGAACCTAATCTTCGGGTCCTCCCGGAGCTGCTTCCGGTCGGGAGACCCGCGAGAAGGAGTGGGTTCGTGTTAGTCCGCGTCTGCAGCGCGGAATGATCCCGTTTCTCCTGTGGGATGGGTGTGTGCAGGAGGCGCAGCCTCGTTCTCGTCCCCTCCCCACGTCCCGGCTCGCTCCCACCACACCCGTTCCCCTTCCCTACTTCCTATTATCTTTTATTTTGCTCTTTATTTGTATTTTGGGTTTCTCATGGAAGAGATACCACGTAATTTAAACTTTCTTGTATGATTTATTTCACCTAACATTATGGTCATGAGATACAACTATTTACCTATGAATGCCACAAGTTTATCTTCATTTTTTTGTTCTTATTTGGTTTTTGTTTTTTGAGACAGGGTCTCACTATGCAGCCCAGGCTGGCCTTAAATTCACAGTGTTCCTCCTGCCTCAACCTCCTGAATACTGGGATCACAGGCATGCGCCACCATGACTGGCTAGTTTATCCTTCTTTATGGCAGAGTAGTACTCCACTACGTATAAATACCACATTTTCTTTATCCATTCACCTGGTGATTGGCATATAGGCTGTTTCCAAAATGATGACTAACTCAGGAAGACATCTAGAAGGGGAAAAGCTGGGTCAAATGGAATTTCTAGTTTTTGTTTTTTGAGGAATCTCTGTATCACCTCCATAATGGTTGTACTAGTTTACATTCTCACAACATGAAAGGGTTCCTTTTTTCCCAAAGCCTTGCCAGCATTTGTAATTCCAGAAAGAATGGCTATCATGAAGAAATCAGATTAATTCCTGCTTTCTAAGGCACCAAGTCCATGGTATTGTTCATGGTAGTCTTAGAAGATACTACAGATTTTGGCCACACAGACTACCTAAAAACTCAAAAGTAGCTTTGGAACTGGGTAATGAATAGAAACTGAAAGAGTTTTCAGTACATGCAAAATGTATGAATTTTACAGATGATTTTAGGAAGGGCTCAGAAAGAAAACAAGGGTGAGAGAGCATCCTCTCTTATGAATACCTGAATCATTATGAAGAGCGTGTTGGCCGAAATCGTTATGAAGAGCGTGAAGGCCCTTTGGATGAGGTCTGCGACAGAAGTGAGAAACACGTTAGTAGAGAGCAGGGAAAGGGGTTCTCGTGAAAAGGAAGTCTGACTTGGCTGTGGGACACGATTGACAGGTAAGAACGCCAGGATAAACAGTTCTTCCCTCTCCCCAACGGTGAGCCGCGGGTCGTGTTTTCTAGCAGACCCGTTTCACGAACATACATCTTAAAAGCTGGTCTGAAGCTCCCATTTTTGACATTGAAACTAAGCAACAGGATTGAGCTTGAAATGTACCTACGAGTACTAAGATTTTCACATGCTCCAGGAGAGAAAAGCTCTTAGGAAGAAATCTGTGTTGGTCAGGGTTGTCCAGAGGAGCAGACCCAATGTAGCTATGATTTCCAGTGGATTTATGAGACTGGCCTCCCAGATCGGAAGTAGGTCAGGCCCACAGCAGCTCTGCAGGATGGAAAGCAGGCTCTGCTCAGCCCAAGCTGGAGCCTCGAACAACAGGCACCGAGGACGCAGCTCCAGATCTGGGCTGGACGCCTGAAGTCCCCCGGAGGTCACTGACCAAGTCCACGATCAAAGGCTAAGGACTCTGGTGACGGCTGCAGCAAAACATGCACCCTCTTGGGCAGAGAGCAGCATGCAAGTGTTGCTTCCCCCCTTTTTCCGGGTTTTGCTCCATTGGGCCCCAGTCTATTGGACAGTGTGCACCATTTAGGGCGGGTCTCCTTCACTCAGTTGGCTGGCCCATATGTCAATCACCTCTGACACACCCTCCCAAGACACACCCAGAAGGACGTGGTACCTATTTCCTGGCATCCTGCTTGAAAATCACCATTAACTATCACAAAAGACATGGTAAAAATGTGCCCATCTGTAACAATAAAAGTAAATCTACCTTTTAAAGTTTGTGTAGTTGTGTTTTTTAGTCATCTTTAACACAGACAGCTTCAAATATCATTAAAAGAGATTGCTCTCACAATATAGGAAAATATCTTAAAGATGCAATAAATAAAGTGGTTCTAATTATTTCACAATTTGCTACTAGAAACATATTGGTTTTTTAAAAAGGGGTCTATGCCTTGTTCTTACATCTGTCCCCAACATCTGGTGCAGCACCTGGCTCTGCATGATTCGCATTTGAGGAACGTTTGAAGAATGGAAGGAACAAATGACTGAAGGGAGGGGGAACAATAAACGCATTGCCGTCTGTGTTAGTGTCTTTTCTCATTGCTGAGACAAAATACCCGACACTTAAAGCTGAAGAAGGAGACGTTTATTTTGGCTCACAGTTTGTAGAGGTTTCAGCCCCTAGTGAGCTGGCTCCATGGCAGGGTGGCACAATGAAGGGCATCATGGAGGAGAAAGAGTTCACGGCGGCGGGGCAGGCAGAAGGTGGCAGAACAGGGAAGCACCGAAGCGGGAGCTGCCGCCCCCTCATCCCTCCCAGGCTCCCCACATTTGGGGTGGTGCTGCCCACACCCGGGGTGGGCCTTCCCATGACTGTGTGAAACTGAGGAGTGGATTAGTTTAGCAATCACACACCCTCAATCCCAGCATTGCACACTCAATGCCAGCATCACGCACCTGAGCCCCAGTCTCCTCTGAAAAGCCCCACCTATGACCACACGAAGCTGTGGGGGACATCCAGACAAGCCTGAACAGAGGGGTGAGCGATGCATGCATTCTCTGTCAACTTCACAGAACACTATGAGTCAGGTAAAAGTGGCATATGAAAGAAGTCACAAATGCCACTCAAACCCGATTCCAAAATAAGACGATGTTTAAGACAGTCATAACCAAGAGGCAGAAACAGTGAAGCATCCAAAGGTTCTGGGGCTGGGGGAAAGCCACCTGTGCCCTGCCCACAAATGCCACAGCAGCCGGCTTCCTCTTCTCCAGAATCCAGCCAGTGCTGTCCCGCTCATCCTACTCCTGAAGAAAGGGGTGAAAAGCCAGCTGGGATTCAGGAACAGCCATTCAAGGGGGTTCTCTGGGGCCAGAGTGTGTCCACTACCAGGCAACATGAGGGAGGCTAACATCAAAGGGTACCAAATCCTCATTCAAACATTTTTTACTTGTCACTCAGTAGCAATTTAAAGGTATGAATGAAGATATACAACATGACCTTTTCACTCTTTTCACAGGTATACTGTGCTCAAAGGAGAATAGAGTATAATGCATGAGGCTGGGGGAGGAGGACAGAACCTGAGCCTCAGCCCCAGCCCTAAGATGCCCCCATGGCCCCAAGCCTACCATCCCCCGGCCTCAGATTCACATACTTGGGATTATAGGCCAGTGCCAACTGCCCAGCTACATGAGGAATTTTTAAACTTAGTATTGTATATTAGCCTTTGAAAACCAAGGAAACGAGTCATACTAAATATGTTGAAGCATGCATGGCTTATGTTACTGAGTACGTGTAGGTTAGGATAACTAATACCAAAAAACATGCAGCTACAAAAACACATTAGTTTATGTGTCCTAGTCAAGAAAAGAGAGTTTTTGCTTTGTTTTTCAGGTTTTTGTCTTCGTGTTTTTGTAGTCGTTGTTGTTGTTGCTGTTGTTTTGTTTTGGATTTTTTTGGATGCTGGGAATTGCACTCAGGGTCTTCACAGAGCTGCAGCCTCAGCCCCTTTTCATTTTTTATTATTTATTTTATTTTGAGACGGGGCACAACCAAGTTGCCTAGGATGGGCTCAAACTTGCAATTCTTCTACCTCAGCCTCCCAGAGTGTGGGGATCACAGGTACAAAAACTGTTCCAACATGACAGTGCACATCTGTAACCAGCACTGTGAGAGACTGAGACAGGACAACTTAGTGGGACTGTTTTGGAATGTAAAAAGCAGAAGAACTGGGGATGTAGCTGAGTATACAATCCCCAGTGCCAAGGGGGGGAAAGAAAAAAAAAAGAAAGAAAAAGAAAAAGAGTTTTATACCGACTGTTAGCAAACATTGTGAACCTAACCAATATAAAACATTTGATCAATTAAGCCACTTTTCTGAGCAGGACTTAGAGTAAGAATTGGTGTCTCATGTACAATCAGTTAATCAACAAAAGACTGTGAATGGAAAGACAAGAAGGGGATGATTTATGATGGGTTAAAACTTGGGCACTCGGAAGCCTGGTTTCTTTCCTGTTAAACTGAGATCCTGTGAACTCATCCAAACTCCCGCTTTTCCCGTGCCAGGCAGACAACTGAGGAGTCCACTCTCAGCCCAGGCTGAGACGCCCTAGGCATCATATCCATGGCCCCTGTCCCACCAGGGTCCAGCCAGGGAAGAGGAATCCGCAGCCAGCGCAGGGAGCTGGTTTAGAGTGCGAGTGACTTCGCCAGGTGTGTAGACACCAGGTGTGTAGACAACAGGTGTGTAGACACCAGGTGTGTAGATGCCAGATGTGCAGACGCATCAAATGACCATGCAGCCACGCCCGGGGAGGAGGGCAGAAACCTTAAACAAAGAGCAGTGGCTCCTTCCTCTTCTTGGTCTCCTAGGCCTGCTCAGTCTGCTGTCTTCTCCCACTGGAGCTGGGAAAAATAGGCTCTCTCTTGCTCTCTCTCTCTCCCTCTCCCCTTTCCTCCTTCCCTCTCTCTCGTAGACCCAGACATAGATGCCTAAGTCTTAGTTCACCAAAACAGGCATAAAGATCCCTTTAGCAAACCTACTGGCCATGAGGGAAGGAAGCAGTATCTACATTTAATGAGAGAACAGGTGTGTCAGCTAACACCTGAGAGAGGGGACTTCATACCTTGATTATTGGCCACAGAGTCTGATTGTATCAGCCTTTTAATGGCCTCGAAATTGTTTTTCCCAACGCCTGCATGATTTTAGAAAAGTATTAATTTGGTTTGTTATAAAATCACAATTTCAATCATGCTTACAGAGTGATGAGGTTAAAGGCTCATTTTCTTAATTTCATCTAGGAAGGATATAGTCATGCATATCTGAAGTTGAGAACAGTGGGTGTCTGTGTGTGTGATTCAAAAGCATTGATGACCCCACCGGACCTGAGCAGCTGCCTCTCGCCATCCCACAAGTCCCATGCAGCCTGTGCACTGTGAGCCCCAGCGTTCCCCTCTGGGCTGCGGGGCCGAGAGCTTCTCCTGGATGCCCGTGCTGCGGCTGGCTGCCTGCTCTGCACACTGCAGGACACGCTCACGCTGCTCACCTCACTTCCACCATGGTGCTGTTCCTGAACACTGGCTGACCCAGAGGCACCTTCAGCTGACTAGAACGAGGGCCGCTGAGCCTTTCAGAGGAATCGGCTTCTGCTTGTCCTCAGGACCACTTAGCTGCAGTGGCTATGGAACATAGTTCAAATGATGGGCGGCTTGGCAGGCGGCGCTGGGGTGAGGAGGAGCCCACGGACGTTGTGTCCTTGTGTCCTACCACATGTCGGCACCCACAGACTGCATTGCCATCGCTATCACAGCCTAAATCGCCCCTATTGCAGGTGACTGCAGGCGTCCCCGAGACATTATTAAATCAGAATGTTTAACCTGGGAAACTGATGACCTCATTGCCTCAGCTGGGATCACCTTCAGTTCTAGGGTTGGGTTTTATCTGCTCTCAGGGAACACAATGTAGAGATTTACATGCACATAAAGTAGTTTTGTACCAGAAAATTCCACCCCTCAGCCACTATACTTCAGCTGCCCAGGGGACATTTCCTGTTCCAGTTCTGGCAGCTCCTGTCTCTTAGAAGCAGCTGGTCACTGATGCACACTGTAAGAACCAGTCAAAGACAGCCCAGTAAGTACTCCACGTCTGCAGCTCCCCTTTGTGATCCCATAAAAACCTCCCTCCCTGGGCCTTTGGGGCCGGACATTTTGAGGAACAATTGATTCCTAGTCAGTGCCCATCCATCGTTCAATAAATCTGCTTCCAAATCCTGGGTGTCATTTCGGTGTTTCTTGCCATTGCAGTTTGTCTGCACAGAAGGAGCAGACTCGTTCCTGCCAGGCTCGGACTTGAAGAAGTTCCTGCGTTCCTGGGAAATTTGGCCACACCAGGAACCCAGCTTTCCCCTTCCATCAAGGCGTCTCTGCGGCTTGTGATGAAAGACAAGTGGATCGAAGGCTCCGCCCTTCTGCTGGCTTCCCTGTGGCTGGGGCTCAGGTGTGCCCCACTGCACCTGGCTGTATTTTTCCTTAATTTCTACCAGGCTTTGTCACACAGCAGCCGCACTCTCATAGTTGTGACACCGCAGTTCAGTGTAAACCGCTGGTCCTTTCTCAGGAAGGGCCTGAGGAGGTGCTCAGGGCAAGGGGCTTCTCTATTTGGTTTAAAGCTATCCCAGTCATTCAAATTGAGCATGGTGTACACTAGATGCTCAGTAAGTACTTTATGAACTAACCTGTTTCAAGTATGACTGATTGATGACTGATCGATTTTGTGGCGCTGGGAATTGAGCCCAAGGCCTCAGACATGCTAGGTGAGCATTCTACCACTGAGCTACATCCTCAGCATCTTTTCCTTAATTTGTTTTGAAATTTGTTTTGTTTTGTTTTGTTGGTCTCACTGAATAGCCCAGGTTGACCTTGAACTCATAGAGATTTTCCTGCTTCAGCTTTCCTCTAACTTCACCCCCTCCCTCCTTCTCTTGGTCCCCTTCCCATCTGAGAAAGATCTGTCTCCCGACTTTCTATTATCTGTCTTTTATTTGGGTTCGTTTATACTTCGGCTTTCTCACAGGAGAGAAACCATGTGATCTTCAGGCATGTGTATCTGTCTTCACAGTAAGACAAGGCGTGGCCACTGACCACAATGACTCGAGTTTGTCCTTGGCTGTACAGGGTCCAGCAAGCCTCTCGGCAGCAGGTAGCCCTCACGGCGTCTGAGAATCACTTGGTCATTTGCTCTTCCTCCACGGCCACTCCAGCGTCCCTTCTCCCACACCCGTCACCGTCGAAGGAGGGCCGAAGGCCGGTGCACAAGGCAGCCCCAGTCTGCGCCTGGCCGGCTCCTGCAGGAAGGACGAGGGCGGTGCGGCCCCGGCGGGCTGAGCTCGGCGCTGCTCCCCGCCCGGCTCCTCGCAGCCCCCAGGCTCCTGTCCCCGTCCCCAGCGGAAACTCAAGAACAGCGGTGCCGGCCCAGACACCAGGCCGCGCGACGCGGTGCAGCGCAGAGACCGAGGAGGGGCTGCGCGAGTTCTGAAAGCGCTGGGGCGTGGAGGGTGCGGGTCACGGGCGCCGGCGTCCAGCTGCCGCGCCCAGCGGGACCCAGCGCAGAGGCCAGCGCGGCCGGGGCGCCCATCTCCCGTCTCCGCGCGGCTCCTCCACTGCTGAGCTCCGGCTCCAGGAGCGGACTCCTCTGCTCGCTGCCTCTGGAGTTTTCACGGTTTGGCGGTTTTATGGGCATGTGGGTTTCTGTGGGTTTCTGAAGTGCGTGCCTTCATATAAAACTAGCATTGTAAACCCTTCGAATTTCTTCATTTTCTGTGCTTACAGATGCATCTTAGATGTTTTCAATCTTAAAATTACCACAATGAACCGGGCGTGGTGGCGCACGCCT
>RJWM01016415.1:30285-45655 GCA_004363535.1 Dasyprocta punctata
GGGGGGGGGGGGGGGGGGGGGGGAATTACCACAATGACATACTCAACGAGAAAAATTTGGCTATTTATTTTTACAGCCTGTAATTTTTCTAAAAGCATTCTATAGCTCAGTCATTAACAGGGCTGGGCGTGGTGGTTCACACCTGCAATCCCAGCACTCAGGAGGCTGAGGTAGGACAATAACCACAAGTTTGAGGCCAGTCTGGGCTACCTGGTGAGTTCAAGGCCAGCCTGAACTGCATAGCAAGACCCTGTCTCAAAAAAAAAAAATTAGTAACAGAAATTGGACAGTGAAGCCTAAGTTTCTTGAATCTTGGCCCCTCTGATTCGGTTCTGTTACTCTGGGCAGAGTACATTTCTTCAGTCAGAGCCTGAAGGCTCTGAGACTTCAACCCCACATCCTACTGTCCAAGGCAGGGCCAGGTACATCAGCAGAATGTCTGCAGCTCGACTTCAGGAGGAGACTGAAGGAAGGCACCTACCTTTCCACATTAAAACACAAACCTGTCCTCTGAAGCCATTAGCTTCAAGGAAACATTACCGTAGTCCTTGTGGAAAACCAGTGCCCTCTCAACTCTTCCGATGAGAACCACTCTCAAAACACAGAGGAAAAGAACTGTGCTTAAATAAACACGAGAAGAGTTCTGTTTCTAAGAAACCATGAATAGAAGCAGAGAGGAGAGAGAAGGCCTGTGGCCCTGGCTGACTGAGCCCCTTCAGGGATGACTTGAGACGGGGCGATGGGCGTGGCGCGCGTCCCCTCCCAGCTGGGTTGCACCTGTTAGAGCAAGGCCGGTGCGTTTGCCAACACAGCCCACTGAGGGGCACCCAGAAACGCTGTCTGCACCTCACGGTGGTCTCCATGTGGAATGCACTTTTAAAGCGGGTGTTTTAGGAGAAGCCCCTATGTAACTTAGTAGGCAGCTTAGAAATACAAATCATTCTATCACTGTGAGCAGATACAAGGGCACAGTCCAGTTCCAAATGACACTATCATTTGTATTTTAAAGCTAGCTATTTAAAAATCTAATTGTAGAATCCAAGTGGTTCCACATAAATGTTCACAACATGATTATTTCACCTTTTCTGTGTGTTTTCACTTGTGGATAATAAAACACCGGAGAGTGTGGAAGAGACATGAGCTACATAGAAAGATTCGTTTCTGAGCTCAGGTTACTGCATGAAACACAGATATAGCAGACATCAGGGACACGATTGAGAGCTGCAGTTCAGGGTGATGGTTTCCCCCCAGAGCAGGCCATGAGGAGGAATGGATTTGGTGCAGATTTCAAAAACACTAAGCCACTCCACACAGCAGGACAGAAGCCATGGGTCTCCATGTTCCCCAGAGCAGAGTTCACCGTGACCCACCAGAAGCAAGGAGGAGGAGGGCTCCGAACCACAGCAGATGAGGAAGAGATGGCAATGTTGACAATACCAAGATTACAGGAGCAGACTCTATGCACATGCTGAAATATCACACTGCACCCCAGAAATACGTGTAATTTTTTTTAATCTTTTATTTTATTTACTGTTGTAGTCAGGGTTTGAAAGGAAAACCATACATACATGACACATAATTTATAGTATTATTTATAATGGTCACCCAAGGAATCAAATACAGAGAAAGTGCAGGAAATCTGTCCACACACTAAGACCTAGAGAAACCAGCCAAGGGCCTGGATTCCATGGCAACATTCTGTGTGAGTCCAGCTGAAGACCTAGAGCCCACTACAATGCATGTCTGTTTCACAAATCTGTGCTGGGAAGGCTCAAAAGTCAACAGTGGAAGCTAGAAAGTCTGTGCTAGCAAGATGAAGGATCTGTACCAGCAGGCCAAGGGATCTGCACTGGAGCCAGGAAGTGATGCTCAAAGTAAGGACCAGAGCTCCCCTGAAAAGCACCACAGCCATCCTCAGCAACAAGGTCCTGAGTTCCTCCAACGATGAGAACAGCCAAGTTCGTATCAGGAAGCCAGTGTGACAAGCTTCTCCTGGAGATTGAACAGCATACATCCTCCCCTCTGGAGCCAGGAAGCAATGCTCAAAGTAAGGACCAGAGCTCCCCAAAGGGAGCCCCAGCCATTCTCAGCCACAAGGTCCCAAGCTCCTCCTATGGTAAGAGCCAAGTTCATATCAGGGGAACCAGCATGACAAGCTCCTCCAGGAGAACCAACAGTTCCAAACAACACCACCACTTAGGAGAACGCACAATGCTACTCTGCCTCTCCTCCTTTTTATGCTGGCAACAGACCTCAGGTGGGTCATCCACGCTCAGCACCACGCTGATTCAGTTCAGCTGGTATTTAAATTGACCATCAGTTTTCCGTTTTTTCTCCCCCAAATCTATTTTATTTCAAAGCAAAAAAAAAAAAAAAAAAAGAAAGAAAGAAAGAAATTTCAAAACATGTTGATCGGAGGCAACAATGGAACATACATTGTGCATTGTCATCCCCAAATCATTCACCCAGAGTGCAAGACATCTGCATTCAATAGTCTAAACAATACCAGCACAAATCTTTCTCTTCCATGAACTCAGCGAAATCAGTAGTATAACTGTCTTAACTATCTTTTTTATGTATACATACATATACATATACATGTACATGTTGTTTCTTTCAGCTTGTCACACTAGTGAGACAATACAATGTGTGCAATTATATGTGAACTGAAAAAATTGTGTAAATGTTTAAAGAGATGGAAATGTTAACCTGATTTGATCATTATAGGCTGTATGAATGTTTCAAATTTTCACACACTACCCCATAAATTTCTAAAGTTAAAATAGCAATTTTAAAGCTGGGCATAGTGGCCCATGCCTGTAATCCCAGCACTTGGGAGGCTAAGGCATGAGGATTGCCACAAATGTGAGGCCACCTGAACTACATAGTGAAACCCTCAAAAATACAATAAGTAAAAATAACATTTTTGCATGGAAATAGTAACTATACTACAACAATTCAATGAATTTCTGTGGCTGTACACAGGCAGTCATCTGTATTCCTCACCCAGAAAGCCAGGACCTATAAGGTAAGACTTAGGCTGCAAATCCTAGTTCGGATCTTGTGCTCACAGCTAAGACACTGCTTGAACGTCCTCACACATAAGAAAAACCAAGCTACTTACACTGGCTCCACAGTTCACATAAACAGTAAGAAAGCAGATGTCTCTAATTTCAAGTGCAGTGTGAGCAATGCTGCGGGAGAACTTGATTAGGATTCCATGTGGACAAAGCCTCCGTCCTAGCGAAAGATGCCTGGAACTGTTGACACCAGTTTTTGGCAGCTGGGCACCAAGTTTTCAAGATGACAGTGCACAATGTATGTACCGCTGTTGCCCCTGATTGACGTGACTATTACTTTGTCAAGAATGTTGAAATTCAGGTAAACGATATCGGCCAGACGCTGTCTTCACTGCCAGGCATCTGCAGTACAATACTGGGCTGCTGAGCCACAGCGCCCAAGTACCCAAAGCTCTGGACACACCAAGCGACTGAACCGCGCAAGCACAAGTGATGGCAACTGCTCTGTCAGCTTGAGAAGCTCAGGCTCTAGACTACATCGGGAAGGACCCACGCCAGGGCTGCTCGTGGCCCAGACAGCATAAAGGGTAGATGAGGAAGGGCGGCCTGGCTTCTGTTCTTTGGACAGCTCAGTCTTCACCTGCAGCCTGGACGCAGTTTCCTGGCTTCCAGCGCAGACTCTTGGGTGTCTGCTGCGGATCGTTCAGGCTTCCGGTGTGGACGCATCACCTCCTGGCATGGACGACACTGCAGTGAGCGCCAGGCTTGGGCCTGGACCCTTCAGCCTGGGTGCAGACCCCTCTGCACGCTTCCTCATCTGACTCTGGCTGACCACCAAGAGCTGATCTTGTAATCTCTTACACAGCTGAACATCATGTGTTAGGTCAGTCTCTCAAGTGAACACTGACTGGTGCAGCCCAGGAAGAGGGAGAGGAGCTGCTGCCCTCCGTCTCTCCATCCCACCTGCCACCTCCCAGGTTACCGCAGTGACAGTTTCAGAGGGGGCTCAATTCTTTGTCTCGTGTGTGTGTGTGTGTGTGTGTGTGTGTGTGTGTGTGTGTACCTTTTGGCCAACAATGTTAGAATTCTGTGCACTCCAGATAATTAGCATTTAGTGCACCCAGATGCTAATGAAACAATCATTTCCATCACCATATGAATAGTGATTTTACAACATACATGTGAACTTGAAAAAAGTGAGACATGGAACAGTGTAAGAAAATATACTCATGGTATACAGAAATGCAGTTTTCTCGGTACTAGGGATTAAAGCCTTCACAAGGAGCTACAACCTCAGCTGCCCTGTATTTTTATTTTGAGAAAGGGTCTTGCTAAATTGCCTAGGCTGGGCAGGAACCATCAATATTCCTGCCTCAGCCTTCCAGAGTGCCAGGATTCTAGGCATGTACCACCACGCTTGGCAATGCACATTATTTTAAAATTCTGCAGGATAGTTTTTCTTCAGGACAACAAAAGAGAATCTTGGCTTTAACAATGGCTAAAAATACTGCTCACAGTTAATGAGAGAAATGAAAGTAGTTACTGTATTCATCCTGTTATCAGGGCAGAAATCCCATAGGTCTGAGCGGTGACTGCCTTGGTTGATACTCTATAGTCTTGCATTCTTCAAACAGAGCAGGAAGTGCTTCCGCAGTCACCAGCAAGAGTTGAAAGGGTGGAATTGTACTGCAAAGGCTGCAAAATAGCTTTTCCATCTCTGCTCTTTCCTTAACTCACCAGGAGGAGCCACAAAATGAGAAGTAGATTATGGGAATTTTCTGGAACTACTCAACAGAAAGACATAAACAGTGCATTCTTGCTGGATTAGAATTCAGTTTGGCCAGTTTTTATTTCATTTTTTTCTCACCTACAGGGGTTAGCTTTTGACAGGGGTTGAACAAATCATATGAGGCCAGAGGTCACCTGCTTCTGGATCCTTCTAGATTCATCTTCAATATTTATACTGCTGAGGCCTGCTATAAGAAAATGGTGAACACAGGTCTTTACAGGCTCAGTAACTTGGCAGATCTTGGTGTACAATTCAGTTCTTCTTATCAACTGTAAACTCTTGAATAACCTCTCTCACCTATTCTACACATTACGTTTTTCATAAGAAAAAGACACTGAAAGGTTCTGGTACATATTCCTCACTGCTATGTTCACTGAACTCTTTGCATATTTCCTGTATTCCAAAAGAATCTATCCAAATTAAAAATTTTATAATTAAAACTCCTAATTTATAATCTCCTTCAATGGTATGTGATATATTCCACTTTCTTGGGCTAATTCCTGCCATCATCGCCACCCCAACCCTCAGCACCCCAAGAGGGTGCTAACCAGCTGTTAGCAAATGTGAGACCACGTTACAGGGCACCTGGACTGCAGCTGCAGCACAAGTATTCTTTAGTGAACGTAAGGGCCTGGCTTGAAAGCAAAAGTAAGCATCCCTTCTTCATTACCACTCCCAGCAAGCTACTATTATGCTAGTATTACTTCTGTTGCAAGAAATACAGGAACTTAGTCCTTGTTACTGTTCCGATCTAGAAGGTTCCCCCCAGAATCTCATGAGTTCAGAGGTCGGGTTTGGGGGAGGAGATAGACCATGGGGCACTGCAGTCTTCGGTGGATAATCTACTGACAAGTTCAGAGCTGAACGTGCTGTCGGAAACCAGGACTCACAGGGGTGTAACCAGGAAGGATTAGTCTCCCTCCCTGCTCCTCCCTCCCCTCTCTGCTTCCTCCAACATGACCCTCTGCCGTCTGGATTCTGCCTTGGAGCCAGCCAACCGTGGACTGAAACTGTGAGCTCCTTCAAACTGTGTTGGGAATTGTGTCTCCATGAAGGATGGTGGCTAAGTCCCTAAGAGGCTAGACAGCCTGCTCCAGGCTGCATGGGGAGTGTCTGCAAAGTCAGGAGCTGAGCCCCGTGGCTCGCTCCAGCGTGTGCATGGCCCAGTGACACTCTGTCTAGAGTAAAGAGACCAAACAACTAATGAAATCTACACCTGGTGAACCCTTTTCTTTTTTTTTTCTTGCGGCACCGGGGATCGAACTCACAATCTCGCACCTGCCAGGGCAGGTGCTTAAGCCGCTGAGCCAAACTCCCGGCCCTGGTTGTTTTGAGGCAGGGTCGCACTATGCAGCTGAGGCCGGCCTTGCTCTCGTATTGTAGCCCAAGCTGACCTTGAACTCACAACGCTCCTCCTACCTCAGCCTCCCGAGTGCTGGGATTAAAGGCGTGCGCCACCAAGCCCAGCTTGGTGAACGCTTTTCAAACTGCTGCAATTCCACTCTCAAAACAATGAAATAAATAAAATAAAATTCCAGTCTCAGAAGCATTAAATCACTGGGAAGTTTTTATTCACATAGAAGCAACATGAGCATCCACAGGTAGATGAATGGGTAAAGAAAGCGTGGCACACACACACACCACAGGATGTCATTCAGCCTTTCAAAGAAAGGAAATTCTTGTGTAATTCCACTTACAGAAGGTACATGGTGTAGTCAAATTCCCAGAACTGGAAAATAAAGTGGTGGTTTCCAGAAGTTGCAAAAGCAGGAAGTTGTTTAATGGGTACAAAGTTTGAGTTTGGGATGATGAAAAAAATTCCAAAAATTTACAGGTGGTGATCGTTACCTAGCAACATGAACATATTTAATCCACTCACCCATGAATTCAGCGATCAGGCACATGCAGGGTGGTATGGCTGTAGACTCACCCATGAATTTAAAACTGGCTAAAATTGTAAATTTTATGTTCAGTAGATCCACCATGATTTTTTAAATTTTTAAATTTTTAAAAATTTTAAAGTTAAAAACATTTAAAGAAGAACCCACCATGTTGCGTCAGGGAGGTTCCAACCAGAAGACAACTAGCCTGCCTTCCTGGTGAGTATGCATAACCAGCACAGACTCCAGGAGGAGAAAGAGATGTGCCTCCCATAGGTCTACTGGCACTCGGGCTGCAAATCAATTAACACCACCACCCCGCCCACCTGTAAGCAACCTGCTGGTTCGGAGGACGGGCCAAGTTGATAGCAACTAAGGTACATAAAGCAACTAAATGCTTGTATTTTTTTTTTAAATGCTTGTATTGTTTGGTTGATTTTGCAGGCCTGGGGCCGGCAGTCTGAGCATCTCTTGGGAAGATGACAGTATGCAATGTAGCAAATATGGGGGATTCCCTTCTATCTTGTCTTTGCAGCCCAATATTGTTCTCACTGTTTTGCTTTATTCTGATTAATTGTTTTGCTTTATTCAATATTCTGTTTTGACTGGTTTTATTCTGCTTTGTTTTTGTTTTTGGTTTGACTTTGCTATACCTGATGGAATGGACAACTACTGTGAAAATAACAAGATATACTATGGTAGCTACTGTTTTCCTAGTATCCTGCTTTGAAGTTCTGTACCAGTTCTACAGCTTTGTTTTGATTGACTTTGTTCTGTTGTGTTTTATTAGATTTTACTAACTTTAAAATAAAATTAAAAATAAATAAATAAGTAAATAAATAATAAAAACATTTTAAAACAAAATTCTGTTGGGAATTCAGAGTAAGAAAAAGATTTAAGTGAAACTAATTTTTAAAAAGACATTACACTCAATTACTCAAACTCATCTTTGTTCTCCTTTCTTTCTACATTTCTTTTCTTTCATTTTTTTTTCCGTACTACCAATGGAACCCAGGGTCTCAGGCACACTAGGCAGATACTCTACCACTGAGCTATATCCCAGCCCTGCAGCTTAATTTTCAAATTCTTTATATTTCAACATTAATACAGCCAGGTACAGTGCTGCACACCTGTAATCTCAGAATTTAGGAGACAGAGGTAGGAGGACTGAGACAAATTCAAGGCTACATAGTGAGTTCAAAGACACCTGAGCTGCATAGTGAGACCCTGTCTCAAAAATACAGAAAACAAAAATACAAAACATTTCTTAAATTAAATTTTTCAAAGTACTTTCTAACAAGTTTATACCTTTTTGAAAAGAAAAATATGTGCTTTGCTAGTCTTAATTTCAACACTACTCTATAAGAAAGGATAATGTTCACAATGAATAATTGAAAAGTAATCTTTTTCATATTGAAAAGCACTAACTCCTTGATTCTTTAAGATTCTAATAGAGATGAAGAAAGACACATGTACACTATTTAATTCTACTGTTTGTTCCTTTCACAAAAACCAGTGAACATTTGCCCTGCTGCCAGCTGTTCTTTCAGAAGGGCAAGCCTCTCTGCTTTGCTTAAGAAAGAATCCAAGTGAAAGAACAGGACACAGAATTCCCACCTGCTAGTCTTCTGGATTAAGTTTAATTGCATAGGGACTTGTGAGAGCCTCCAAGTTATTTCTTTTTTTTTTTTTTTTTTTTTTGGTGGCACAGGGGATCGAACTCACAGCCTCACACCTGCTAGACAGGCGCTTAAGCCACTGAGCCAAATTCCCAGCCCTAGTTTTTTTTTGAGGCAGGGTTGTACTATGTAGCTCAGGCCCGCCTTGTGCTTGCCTTGTAACCCAAGCCAGCCTCAAACTCACAACGCTCCTCCTACCTCAGCCTCCCAAGTGCTGGGATTAAAGGCGTGCGCCACCACGCCCGGCAGCCTCTAAGTTATAAACAGCCATGTTCACTTGAAGCTGGGAGACAAAGATTCCTTCTCCCTGTTTTCAAGGAATGGAGTCCAGAGACAGAAGCATGTCCCTAGCTGTGCTCCCTGTTAGGGACACAGCCACTGAGGCAGATTTGAGAGAGCAGTAGCATCAACAGCAGGGTCACAGTGAAGAAGTCAGAATGAAGTTGTGGCTCCTGGAACTTGGCTATAGGAAAGTTCTCTCTGGATTGAAATGTGAGATAAAAAGCCAACATCAGCATTAATATCACCTTACATGCTGATCTCAGGTTATGCTTCATTTTAAGGTGCATTCAGCAATTTCTCCTCCACTGCTGAACATGCAACCCTGTAGGAGTCTAACTGTGCCACACTGCAGGTGGGGAAGGCAGCTCTCGGAGAAGGAGCGCTCACAGCTGCAGTCAGTACAGCCCAGGGCAGTCTGTGGTAAATTCTCCCTACGGCTAACCTGCTTCTCACCAGCGCTCTCACAGAAAGAGCCATGGAGAGGAAGTAGGGTGCAGAAAAAAGACTATGAAATGCAGAAATATCCTACACGGGGATTGGCACATCCAATTTTCAAACTGAGAAACAGCAATTAAACATAAGGTGGGGATCAATACTTAGGCAGAGGAGGCTTTCCAAATGACAAAAACCCCGAGGAGTAACTAAAGCCAGATACAGATTAGTCACATCCCAATAGACCCATGCATGGTATCATAGGCTGTTTTTGGAGAATTCCCTAAAAAATATAATTGGCATTGTAATAATCTAAGAATCTTGTATCTTAAGGAAATATCTGATAATCAAGATACAGAAAGCCTGCTCTGAACCATGCCTCCTGATTACCATCCACATTAAAAGAAGGCTTTGTGCCAAAAAGAAGGCAAACTGTGAAGAAGCATCTACTTGCTTCTGGTGTTGGAGCATTTTATTTATAGAAGGGAAAAATCAGAGTGGTTGATAGTAATTGTGTGCAGTTCATAGATCACCTGGGATAAAACCACCAGCCTCTCCTATGACTTATTTCCTCCTGTTTAATTAAACCCATCGCTCTGCAATATTGCATATGGCAAACAATGAGAAATTATTTCAAGTTTTACGTGTTTTCCAAAACTCCTTTTAGAATTCAGAAGTGTTATTTCCCATCCAGATACAATTACCTCAACTGTGCCTGACAATCTGAACACAAGGAGTAGATTGTTTTATTTGAAAGAGCAATGGCCTCTTCAAATTCACTCTAGCCATAAAACAGATAAAGGAGTAAAGTTAATTCTACAAGAAATAATTATCATGGGGGCCGGGGTTTTAGCTCAGCAGCACGAGTGACTGCCTGGCAAGCACGAGGTCCTGAGTTCGATCCCTGGTACCAAAAAAAAGAAATGAAGAGAAATAATCAGCGTGAACTCAGGGAAACAACGAATCACACGGGTGGTGACAAACATCAACAGAACATACTCAGTTTACAGGAAGCTAAACAGAAGTTCCTAGGCACGTACAGATTCCTTTATAAAGACAGGAATTGGGGCAGATACGCGGCTCACGCCATATAAACAGATTTCTCTCGGTGGGGAACAAAAGGGCACTTCTGGAAATGAAATGAAGATACGCCACGTCGTAACGGATGGTACGGGCCGGGGGTGGGTAATATTATTTCCCACCCCACTGGACTTCGAGCTGCGCGTTTGACATTATTACCTTGAAACCCTAGCTAACCTATGAAAAAATGAAACCCCCGACCACAGACCCTGAGCGACCCCCGCTGCCCCTCCTGCCTCCCCCCGCGCCCGCCCGCTCGGCCCTTCACGTCCTCTCTGCAAGGCAGGAGCGGGAGCTAAACTGGACGCAGGAGAGGGGAGAAAGAGATTGCCAGAGGGTGAGCTCTTCCTCTGCAGAACAGCAGCTAGAGAAACGGGTCAGCATGTTAATTCCGTCCACTGCCCTGCCCTCACCGAGCAGGGACGCCGTGGGTGCGGCTCCTGCACGTTCCAGGAGCCATGGCCACCGGGGCTTCCCAGTGGGGACCGTGCAGGGGCTCGCACACTCCTGGGCCCTCTCTTCCTTCTTGTTATCCCAGTCTCAGTCTCTTCGCAGGCGTTTTCCAACTCCAGCTCAGGACACCAGCTGGAGTGTCAATTTACCCGTAAAGCACAGTGGGCCTGCGGGTTGCCGCTGGAGGGCGCTATTGGTTGGCTCCTTGGCGGTTTGTAAATTGGACACAGGAAATTAGCAGGGCCACGTTTTAATGGAAAACGTTGTCTTGCCAAATCTGTACCGCTTCCCAATTTAAGCCTTTGTCATGATGTTCTCACAAATGACACTATTTACCGGTGCATGGGTGGATTCTCTAGAGAGGAGAAGGTTCACGGACAATCAGAAGAGAGGCGAGGCGCCTTCCGGAGCACTGCCCACCGCGCCCAGTTTAGAAAGACAAATCCCCCAGCAGATGGGGCTCCTGGCCACTCTCCAATACGTGACTGGAATTGTTTCGCAAAGACACCGCCCGCCAAAAGCAGGCAATTTTTATGTCTCGGGATCAAGTGACAAGGTCAGGGTGAGACATGGCTTTAATTATTGTGGCTTTCAATGACTTGTTAGAGGGTAATAGCTAATGGTGTGGGTAGTTTGGGGGTTTCCTAGGATTGCAATAAAAACACTCTGGCTTTCAGTTGTCTATCTGGTCAGATAGATAGGACTGACCCCTGACAATAGTGCAGTGACCTGGAAGAAATAAGTTTCTGGTTTTAATCCAATTCCTTCATGGAAAATCACCTACATTACACAATCTGTCATCCAAAGAGTGATCATTCAGAATTAAGGGACCATGGCCAGAGGTGGCCCCATGTCTACATGATCTAATATTTCAATCAGTATCCCAACTGGCGGCCCAAGGGACACGCTCACTTCGGAGAAGCCACTGGTTGGCCTGCTGTGACCAGGTCCAACACTCACCCTTACCAAAAGCAGCTCAGTCTGACTGGGTGAGAAGAGGACAGACAGACACCGTGCAGGAGGAAAGGCACTGAGCTCAGCAGAAGCCCCGAGTCCTAGCCTGCCTCTGCTTCTTACCACACTAAGTGCATCACTTTGCTTTGTATCTTGGTACAGCTTAGTTTTCCAACTCTAAAAGAAATAAAAATGCCCCATACCTACTGGCTAGAGTTTTATGACAACCAAACCGCATCCTCTGCTTCCTTTTTAAAATAATAGCATCGACAACATGCATTCCAGAGGAAATCACCTCAGATCTCTGAGGCTGAGGTTGCCTTTCTGGAAAAAGTCTTACTGAGGGAATTAACACTTGGGGTTTGTTTCTTTGTTTTTGCTGTTGTTTTTTGAGACAGGGTCTTACTGTATAGTTCAGGCTGCCCCTGAACTCACTATGTAGCTCAGCTAGCCTCGAACTCACAGCAATCCTCCTGCCTCAGCCTCCTGAGTGCTGGGACTGCAGGCATGCACCACCACGCCCAGCTTAACACTTGTGAGACTCTTTGATGGTCACTGTCATAGGGCCCTCCTGTCATGGTCACTGCCACTCATTAACCTTCTCTCTAGCTTAAAATGACACCGCACATTGACAGCTCCCAAACACCTGTCACCAGGCCCCTCCTCTCCTCCAAACTTCAGTCCCGTGGCGGTCTAAGAAGCAGAGAAAAGTAATTGTACCTATCATGACCACAGCGGTTACAGATGACTGGGCACTGGCACTGTGTCCAGTACCCTGCTGAGGTGTCTCCAGCATCCCTTCATTCCTGCCCAGCAAGATCCTTCCCTCTTACACGAAGCCCCCTTTAGCAGGGTAATAATAGGGGCCCATGGATCCTTGAGTGACCCTAGGACATCCCTTTGATTGAGAATCATGGCCACAGTGGGGTATGTAAACCGATCTTAAAGTCAGGCGTTCATCACATCTTCCATTTCTCCCCACCCACCACCGCTCCGCTGGAATTACTCTTCCTGATGGATTCTGGTGTCCATCACAGGTCCTCTTGGGAAGGACCCCAGGACATGCGCCCCTGCACCCACAAGGGTCACATTAAGGATTTCGAAGTGTGCGATTCCAAGCCATACCCTCTCTCCCAACAGGAAGTCCCTAGGGTGAGCTTGATTTCTGAAGGAAAACTTCCCTTCCTTGAAGGAACTGATTTTTTTTGCCAACTATAAAATCTTTTAACCTTTTATGTCATCTAATCACTTTTGCTGCAAGAAAACTTGAAACTTAATGCAAATTTCTAGCATAGCAATTAGGTGTGTCCTATTGCCTTCATATTATGTTGAATTTCCCACCTCCATCTTGGTTTCTTCATCTAGTTTTTATATTATTTCTCAGAAAAATTATCTGAAACTTGGAAACAAATGAGATCAGTAGGTGCACTTTCAGTGCAGCAACTGGACTTGACTTTCTATTTAACTGCTCTACAACTCAGGACAGAGGTTAATGGGAGATTTTCCCAGCAGAAATTTAATACTCTGGGGAGCCCAAAGATTAGGGTTTAGGACAGTTTGGCATTGGCCAGTTTGTTCTCACTGAACAATAATACATTACAATAAATCTAATTAAAAAATAAGATGTCTTTTGTAGTTAAAAATAAATAAAAAATAAATAAATAAAACCTTGTTATCTCTAGCAACTTGGATGAGCCTGGAACGTTAAATTGAAACAAGCAGGCACAGAAAAAGCAATGTTCTCATCATATGTGAGAGGCGTAAGTTGACCCCACAGAAGAAAAGATGAGAATAGTGGTGGCGAGACGTTGGGAAGGGAGGAAGGGAGGATAAACATTGCTTATAGAGCACAAAAATACAGTTTGGTAAGAGAAATGAGTTCTAGTGATCTACGTCACAGTAGGGAGATCTTGGTTTAATGATAATTCATTGAATATTTCAAAATAACTAGAAGGGATTGTTCTGAATGTTCTCAACACAAAGAAATGATAAATGTTTGAGGTGGTAGATATGCTAATTACCCTCATTTGATCATTACACACTGTATACATGTATCAGACACCACACTGGACCCCACAAACATGCACGGTGACTGTGTCAATTAAAAACCCAACTGTTTTTTGAACCAGTTCTGAATATTTATTGGTTCTATCATGAATTAATAAAGTAAAAGAAATCCTTGACAAGTACATTTAAATTTTATTCATTCGGAAGGTTTCTTTTTCAAAATTTAAGGTATTTTGTGTAATTGCAAATTTATTCCCCATTTTTATTTTCCTGTTTTGACATTTTTAAATTAACAAATCAGTTGTATACATTTGTATACATTAAGAAATGGCTAAATCAAACTAATGAACATATACTGTGTAGTGAGAAAACTTAAAATCTACTCTCTTAGTCATCAAGTAAACAACACAGTTATTAACTATAGTCACCACATTCTAAAAGGAGCCCTTGAATTTATTCCTTCTAACTGAAATTTTGTCTCCTACAAAAATCTCCCAAATACCCATGCTTGTCATGTCTTTTTGTTAAAAGCTGCACTGAGTCATCGATAGAGAGAAATTAAAATGAGGTCAGAAACAGATACACACACAACTATTTTAAAAAGTATAATATAAATATGCTACTCTTATATGTCTATAGTTTAGCAGCATTGTTAAATGAAATACTATGAAATGGACTTGTATCGAACACAGTTTTAGAATTAGACACTAGCTTCTCATACTCATCAGTGAGACTATACTGAAGTACCACATGAGGGCTTGGCTATGAGGAAGTATAAAAACTTATCAAATATAAAAGAAGGTTGCAGGTCCAGGCATGTAGCTCAGTGTTAGAGCACTGGTCCTGCTTGCACAAGGCCCTGAGTTCGATCCCCAACATTGCAAAAATGGGGGTATTGCTGAAAATAACAGCTATCCTGCTGTCCACATCTACCAGCGACAAACGAGGACACTGGCTCGCTCTAAAGGCAAAAGCTGGTCACATGTAAGAACAAACACTCCTAACCGCACGTCGTAAGACAGTCTAAGAAATGGCTGCACAAGGTGCGCCTGAGCCCCTCCCTTCCACACCGCTCAGCGCATCTTCTGCCACTTGCAGCACTGGCCTCAACTCAGGATCTCTTCCTTCTTCTCCCTCCCTGCCCCTCATTTCTCTGAAAGCTCCCCTCGGAGGCCTTGAGCTTCTTGTAGAATCAGGATAGGGTGTTGACACGAACGTGCAGGCAGAACCAACAGCAGAATAACTCGGAATGGAGGCTGAAAGGATTAGAACTGAAGAAATTTGGAGGTGAAGGAAAACCTGGGCCAAGGCCCACCTGCAAGAACGCCTACACGGGGTCTCTCCAGAATGAGACCCCATGTCCAGGCCAGAGTGCATCTGCGGAATTTCCCAAAGAATGTCTGGGCTGTGAAGTTCAGCGCCACTGAAGGAGTTCCTACCCCTCTGTGTGGATGCAGTAAAGAGCTCCAGTGCCTGGAGTCTGGGGTTTGATTTTACCATTCATCCACTGCAGGCTTTGGGCAAACACCTAGGCCATCAGTCCCCTTGTCTACAGGAGGGGGTGATCAGGCTTACTTGCAAGACTATGGCAAGAACTGCATGGCACACAGAAAGCCTGGGGCACACGGAAGGCCTTGGGCACACAGAAGGCCTTGGGCACACGGAAGGTCTTGGGCACACGGAAGACCTGGGGCACACGGAAGGCCTGGGGCACACGGAAGGCCTGGGGCACACGGAAGACCTGGGGCACACGGAAAGCCTGGGGCACACGGAAGGCCTCGGGCACACGGAAGG
>RJWM01016416.1:0-45549 GCA_004363535.1 Dasyprocta punctata
AAATGTTAGCAGACATGTGGGAAAAAAATGAACCATACTCCACTGTTGGTGAGAGGTAGACTGGTGTACTGACTGTGGAAATCAGTGTGGCGTTTCCTCAAAAAGCTAACACTAGAGGTTCCATTTAACCTAGCTATTTCCCCTCTTGATATTTTCCCAAAAGAATTAAAAGCATCAGAATCACAGTGATATATTGAAGCCCATGTTTACAGCAGCCCAATTTGTAATAGTTAAATCTTAGAAACAGCCCAAATGCCCATCAAAGAATGAATGAATAAAGAAGTGCTGTTTGTTTGTTTGTGTTTGATACAATGAATAAACCATAAAGAAGGATAAATTTGAGACAGTTCTCTGTAAATGGGTGCACCTTGAGACTATAATCTTAAGAGAAATAAATCAGATGCACATATTTAAATATCCTAGCCGGGCGTGGTGGCGCACGCCTTTAACCCCAGCACTCCCGAAGTTGAGGTAGGAGGAGCATTGTGAGTTCAAGACCGGATTGGGCTACAACGCGAGGGCAAGCCTGGCCTGAGCTACACAGTGCGACCCTGCCTCAAAAAACCAGGGCCAGGAGTTTGGCTCAGCGGCTTACATGCCTGCCTGACAGGTACGAGGTTGTGAGTTCAATCCCTGGTGCTACAATAAATAAATAAATAAATAAATAAATATCCTATGGCTTCTGTGGTGTGAGAAAACAAAAGATTAAATATGGAGCAAAATATGTAATAGATATTGTAAAATAGGAAGAAAATGTTCGAATAGGCAGAGGACCTAGGGAGCAGAGAGGGCAAAAGGAAGGTAGGGAAAGAAAAAAAATGAAGAGAAAATAAATGAAAAACAAAAACAGAGCTTTTGTAAATAAGGAGGGGAAAAGGAGTTGAAGGGAGAGAAGGGGAATGGGAGAAAAAAGAACTGAGGTGCATCATATATAGATACAAATTCTCTATGATCAATGTTATCATTATGTATATCTAAAATGTACCATTAAAACCCCAAATCATCCAGTTTAGAAATATGAAAAACATTCACTAGGACTATAACCTTTTTGAATTTTACAAAGGTTCCTTTAATTTTTACTTAGTATAATAAAATTTTGTAATTAAACTGTGGCTAGAACTTAGAGAAGTGGTGATTACAGTATGCTACAAATGTCATTCACACTTCTGAAAATAGTCATTGATGTAGAAATATTAGCACAGGCATCATTTGCAACTTTTGTACATGAAAATTTATTATTCATGCATCTGGCTGTTCTTAGATCAAGTATCAAATTTCCCAGCAATTTACCAGTAGGATTTAGAATCCTTTGTTGTGAGTTCTTGAAATATTCTGCATAACCATTTCACAGTGCTTCTATTTTAATGTAGTTATATATTTATTTGCCTTTCCTTCTTTCTCAAATATGAATTCCTCAGTGTTTAAAAATAGCCCCAATTATTTACTTCTAGCTGCTGGCAGCTTAATTGCCTCTCTCTCTCTATCTCTCCCTCCCTCCCTCTTTCTGTCTCTTATTATAATATTTAATAGTAGGTATGTAAAGAGATGACTTATCACAGTAGAAAACAGTGTAGGGTACAAAATCATGGATCCAGATTTTAAACACTCGATTCAATACAATTGTCCAGTGTGATCCTTTTCAAATTACTTAACTAAGATTCAACCTCAATTTTTTATTTACAAATTAGACATAACCATAAATCATAAATTATCAGATAGTCATTGTGTAAATACCTCTATGGATTGACACACAAGTACGTAAATGCTTCTGCATTCATTATTCACATTTTTATTAATTATGATCCTAGTCTTAGTTCTACTTTACCTTCCTGCGTTAGGCCTATGCAAGTTCATAATTTTACAAATTATGTCAATGACTCCCAAATTAAGATGACACTATGAGTCTCCAAATCATATATCTAAATGACCCCCCCACACTTAATAAAGCCTATTCAGGAATCTTTTTCTTTCTTGTTCTTGAAATAAAATCATTATAATCTTTGTGTGCCCATTCTGACATCACTGCTATATGTACCAAATGTGATAAAAAGCTATGGTGTGTTTAAATTTAAAATAATTTCTTACACTAAAAAACGTACTGACATAATCCCCCTCAAAATACTTTCCTTCAGTTCCAGTATATTTACCTAATTGCCCTTGCAATTTTTTGAAGCACTTCTAAAATTTCTTTAGTTACTGCTCTGTGTCTTCCTTGATGTTTGATGTTCATTGAAAATGTTTACTGAACTTTCGTAGGAATTTTGGCTTTTGGCAAGAGCTAGATACTATATGGCGACTGCTATGGTCGATGATTGGATGGCCCGCCAAGCCTCACGCAGTCCGGAGGTAGCTGAATCTAGCACTTGTGATCCATTCATTGTCTAGCACTGGGACTGGCAATGTGAGTGCTGCACCTGCTCAGGGCTGGTAGCCGGCCTACATTATAAGGGAAGGAAGGAGGCGTGCTTCTCTCTTTTGCCCTTTTTGCTCTTGTCGCCTGCAGCCACCATAATTTTTGGCCCCTTAGCAACATCACCCTGCCATGAATCCTGCTGAGTATGGACTGAAACCTCCAAAAACTCAGCTAAATGAACCTCTCCTTCCCTCATTTTGGGCATCTGGTATTTTGTCTCAACAAGGAGAGAAAAGTAACCAGACAGTAACAAATCTGGTGACTAATGTAGATTAGGATACAATAATGCTTCTTTACAAACCTGCTTTCCTGCTGGATGACACTCGGTAGCAGTACTTCTTTTGAATTTTGATCTTTTCATCATAAAGATATTCATGGGAGAAAGACTTCCAGGAACACTTTAAAAAGAGGCAAGAACCATGAGATAAGTGTTCACAGTGAGGAGGAGGACAGGGAGGGGCAATGTATCTTTTACTACAAGAATTGAATTTAAATTTAAACATTTACCATATTTATTGGTCAGCTCTTGTATTTAGATCAAAATAGGTATTTCTTATTATCATCCACCCTGTCCAGAACTTCTAAAAGGCTCTACACTCTGAAAAATGTGTCTCATATTCTCTTATTTAACTTTATATCCTTCATTTGTAACCTCTCTGGTACAAGTTATCTTTATGTCTCACTTGGACTACCATATTTAGGTCACAATTGTTCTTATTTCTCAATACTGTATAATTACTCAATAGTTACTAATAATTATGACAACAAGCAAGTAAAATTACAAAGCAAACTTAATTAAATGTTCAAAGTCCTGGGAGATTTGGACCCCAGCAACTATTTGACTGCATATCCTGTTCTCTGTCAGGAACTCACAACCTCAGCCAGGACAATCTGCCAGTTCCTAGAACAGGCTGTTCTCTCTACTGAAATGCTCTGCCCTAGAACACAGAATATATTCAATTCATATTAATTCTGTGCATAGTTATCAATGCCTAGCAGAGAAATTTTCAAAAGAAATAGATTAATCTTTTTATTACAATATGTGAAGAAGTATTACATTTTTTATTTTGGTCAGTGTACAACCAAAAAAGAAAACATAAAGTTTATAAAGCATCATGTCCATGAAAATCTCAACACTAATACATAATAATGACCTTAAAATATTTCTTTCTGAAAAAAATGAGAACTAAAATTGATGTAGTAGATTATTACACATACATACTTCTCCAGTCTTTGAAAGATAAAATGTCTATATAGGGGCTACTAAATTTAATAAGTAGGCAAATCTAATTAAAAAAGCAATGAAAATACTGAGATAAGGAGAATTCAATCCTTTTTCTAACTGCACAGAGAGCAGTCTTCATTTTGAAGTGTTTATAAAGTTTATTAATTTTTATCAAGTATTGAATCAAATTGTGAATAAGTTGATTAATTCTAAAAAACAGAAATCACTCCGGTCACTCTCTGTTATTAGGCAATATAACTAGATTAAATTACAAAATTTACAGAACCACATTTAATAAATTCATTCTTTTTAATTATATTAGACTTAGTTCATGACCACAGAAAAGTTTCCTGATGAAAATCAATGTCACATAAAATCTGTGAGAAAAAAATCCCAAGGAAATTCTAACGTATCTGAATTTAGCCCATACAATTTTAGTTTTATTTGTGATTTTTAACTATCTTGTAAAAGCAGAATGAGTTTACTTTCTTAATTTAACTGAAATCATCTGAGGTAAAACAGGATGAAAAGTATAATGTTTGATCCATAAATGCCTTGGCACTGAGACAGAACAAATCCATTATCCTTAAAAGGGTAACAAAATATCTGTCTTCTCCCAGTGCTCACTCTTGGCTGAAAAACAAACAGAATGATCTGTCCTGAAAACGGGTCCTTGTCCACACCATTTTCTGTTGGTTGAGTGCCTAAAAATTGCTTATCTTTCTTCTAATGCATAGAAATTGCTATTTGAGATAATGTAACAAAGCTATCTATAAAGTATGTATCATATACAGAAGACTAGCTGGAATAAATACTTCACTATATCTTACTTTAGTGAGTGTATTCTTTTATATTCCCGTTCCAATACTCTTTAATTTATTTAAGTAGAATTTTCTTTTTCAGAGAAACTGAAGCTAGTTTATTATGAGATTCAAACAAGTAAGTACCATGCCTTTGTTATAGGCCCCTTAAACTGGCTACTAAAAGCAGCCAGTATGTGTTGAACATTTATTATGTATGCCCATGTTGCAGTTACTGTTATTACAAATTAAACTGATTCCACATAAAATATTATGGATAATTTTCTTTTTCTTCCCTTTCCCTCCTTCTGGGTTAAGGATCACCTAGGGAAAATAAACGTTGGCTCTATTTCATTTATTAAAGTACAACCTATACTCTAGAAAGACATCAGGGATTTGAAATTTGGGGAAGTTAGTTACATTGCAGGTATCCATTTTTTAAATAAAAA
Source organism: Dasyprocta punctata (assembly GCA_004363535.1). NCBI lineage: Eukaryota > Metazoa > Chordata > Mammalia > Rodentia > Dasyproctidae > Dasyprocta > Dasyprocta punctata. The sequence goes on from RJWM01016416.1 coordinate 4,888, forward strand.
AATGATCTTTTTTTTTCTATGGAGTTACTGAAAAAATATCGGAAAGAAATTCTGTCCAGCATTTATTATAGTCCTTAGCAAGATAATTACAGTCCTGAGTATCATTTATTTTTCTATTTCTCTATAATTAACAGTTAACATTTTATTAAAGGTTGATATTTATCGTTGAGATAGAAAACTCAGAAAATCACTCCTTCAATCCAGATGTATTATTAAAAACAATTTTATTCCTTATTTCCTGAGGAGAAAAATATAGAGACATTTTATTCCAATTCCTGCCCCTTCCCTTTCTTGTATTTTAGAAGCAAAGGTAATAATCACAGTCCAAGATTGTTTACTTTCCCACAGGGCACAGTCTTCATCTGTAGATTTGTGATATATGAAAACAAACAGTTCACATAGTCAGTTGCCAACTAACACCAAATTTGTAGACAGTCACACTAGTGGTTTATTTTTAATGTCACTGGAATGGGAAAAAAAAACAATATAATAAAACATTGGTATATATTTCAAAAGATGGATGAAGGAGAATTTTTAAGATAGACTGGAATGTCCAATAGACTTTATCTCACTTATCATGCTAACAAGAAATTTCCTATAATGCTCTATTCCAAAGAACAACTTTGTTGTTAGTTTTAACTGAGTACAGTGTGGTCATCATGATGTGGAGAATGCAAATGGAATTCTAGCTTAAATAAATTTATATTCTTTAAATTCAAGTTATGGCATATGTGTTATATCATTGTATATGAAGATCAAGACGGTTCATAGATTCTGAAATTATCTTTTATTACAGTACGTATCAATCTGAATATAATTTTGATGTGCCCTCTTGTCTCTCTCTCTCTCTCTCTCTCTCTCTCTCTCTCTCTCGCTCTCTCTCTATTTTATACTGGAGATTGAACTCAGGGACTTCTTACTTAGCTACAGCTCTAGCATTTCTTTGTTTACATTTATTTCTTAATTTTAAGACAAATTTTCACTTAGTCACTAAGTTGCTTGGGTTATCTTCAAAATTTTGCTCCTTCTGCCTCAGCTTCCCAGACTGCTAGAACTATAGAAATGCAACACCATGCCTGCCTTCGGTGTGTATTTCACTAAATATAAATTCATAATGTATGCTGGAAATTATTTGTCACATGAAAATATATTTAGAAAAGTTTCCACTGAAAAGTTCTCTTCTACGTTATCACCTTTATTATTTAATATTGAAGTACAAGGTATGGGACAATTGAACAACGAGACTGACTTTGGAAAGTACAGAGTACAGGTACATATGTATACTAAGAAAGAGAATAGATAAACTCATAAAAATGACAGATTCTCCATAAAGATAGACAGTTGATGTGGTTGGCAAATTTTGTTGCCTTTGGCTGACTCACCAGCAGAGGTAATTCACCAGGAGTGTCTCTGACTGATCCACGGGGAATTAAAATGTATCTTTAAGATTGGTATTGCTGTGGCAAATACAGCAGTTGAATGCTGAACAGAGTGCAAAATTCCTGCTCCTACTTCTCCATTTTTCTGTACAGAACCATAGATCTTTAATATTTTATTAACTTCAAATCTTTGAAATTTTTACAGTTTTTTCATAGGTATTCAAGGATTTTGCATAAGAAGTAATAGAATTTCCTGTTCACCTCTCTGAGTCATTACAAGATTAAAAAAATAAAGAAGAAGAAAGAAAAGAATCTCCATTCTCCCCAAATTCTCTCCCGAAATTTTAAGGCTATAAACTCATCAACTGCTTTAAAAAAGAACTACAACTTTAGTAAACCAAAACAGTATATTTTACATAAATAGTCACTGACAGAGAAACAGTCTCATCTAATTCATTAAGTGAGAGAGAACATAAAACCCACCTAATTGAATTGATCAGTTTCAATTTATACTCATAATTGATACAGGTACTTTGAATGTGCATAGGCACTAAAAGAAGAAAGAATAATTCAAAAAATCTTAGTGGGAGATGATGCTTGAAGAATTCTTATAGAACTGAAAGGAATATAAACTATTAGGCAAGAAAAAGTAAGAGATAATAGAGGAAAGAGCCCAATCATATGTCAATTCGTCACAGAAAGAAATTCACAAGAGGAAAAGATACAAAAGACATCTAGGAAGGGTTTCAGTTGCACTGTTGCTTTGGTTTGAAGTGTACTAAAAATGAAGGTAAGACAAAAAAGTAATAATAATTAGCAAAATGAAGTCATTTCCATTTGCAAACAGTGAAAGAGCAGATCTGGACATTTTAATTGATATTAGGAAGAGTTCCAGATTTAAAGACAGCAGAAAATGTAATCCATAAAGTATTATGTCAAGTTTCCTAAGCAAACCCAGTGATCTAGTTTTTCTTTAAAATATTTTGCAATCATTTATTGCTTGTGCGCATCTGAACATTTAATTAATTCCTTAGGAGTCAACAAGACAAATTCCTTACTTTAGGAGATTGGTGGAGAGCTTTTCTACTTAAGGTACAAATAATAGCTAAGCAAATTGCATTTAATAATAGTGTAACTCAGAAAAAAGTTGCTTAGCATCTCTGTATGCCTCATTTCTAAAATGAGGAAATTCGATGTGTACTTGTAATGGCTGGTTTTTGTCAGCCTGACATCATTAACTTGTTTTTCTATGATTTCTTGCTCTTTTTTCTGAAAAATCATCTCCCCTTATTTTACTAATTAGATAGGACCTACTAGATATTTTTGTTAGCTTTTGGTTATAGAGAAAGAAAAGTCTATTCTCTGGATGCAATAACAACTAGACAAATCAAAAGAAAAAAAATAAACAATAGCATTAGTTACCAAGATGACTCATAATAAACCAGAAGGAAATGCATTTTTACCCAGTAAAATTTAATTTTGACATCAAATTTTAATGATACTATAAAATTGACTAGTTTTGTTAATTCTTAGTAGACCAAACAAGTTGGAGGGCATAACACAATTGCAATTGAATCCTGAATATGTGTAGGTTAGAAGTCTATACTTACATGTTGCCTACTAAGAGAATCTATCCCCTTTAATGTGCAGTAGAGTTGGAGCAATAATCACATAATCAGATTTTTTGCCAAATATTACAATGTCAAACTGCAGGACTGTAAAATTAGAACCACTTAGTGATGGTGAATGTAAGCTAGGCTATTACTACACCCGAAGAGTTAAATCTGTTCAAATTTCAGGTATAGTCTAATCCACAAAGAGCCCACTGAAAGAAGAGATGGGTTTTTTCCTTCTGAGATATTGTACATCCTTACTACCAAATACTATATTCGTATTGTAAATGTTTTACCTTCTGTTTCCCAAAAAGTATATATATGTATTCAGCAGGATTATTTCTTGAGATTTAGAGGTAGACATATTCTGACCTCAAATATACATATTTCTGACAGATAACGCTTTTACACAATATTTGGGAGGTTTATACAGGTGAACTGCACATAAGAACTTCAAGAATTTAGAGTATGTTATGTTGATTTTTTAAGACAATTGTTGTTACTTTGAAAAAGAACTTTCATCTTGCTACTACACAGTGTTACAATTTTATTGCTTGATGTGTGACTTTTAGCCTACAGTGTGATCTGAACTGCTCTATGAGGAACTGTGTTTTCTGAGTCACTTTGGACTTACAAATTGAAACTCTTACATATGAGATCAGACTTGAGCAGGTCAAATCACAAGGTAAATTGCGCCAGCAAGTGGCTCAAACATCCAAGGCACAAAACTAGAAAATTCCTATCTCTGCCCTCAGAATAGTGATCTCAGGTGAAGTACATATATGTATTTACTTCAGGAAGAAAATGATTCGTTTTCATTGCAGATCCCAAGATAAGTGGAGACTTATTGTCCTGGGGCCACAGAGAAACCCCAGGGTTGACCTTAAGCAGAGAAGACTGAGGGCAGCAGCTTTAAATGTTGCTTCCATGGGAAGAAGTTAGTGACATGAGGTAGGAAAGTTAAGGGCTTGCTAGTTTGTATAATTTCATTTTTTTTTTTTTTGGTACTGTGAATTGATCTCATGACCTTGTGCTTGCCAGGCAGGCACTATAAATGTCTAGCAGGCTTTAAGACACTGGGGTTGTTCCCAGTTACCTGGTTCTTATTCCTGGATGATTAGGGCAGGATTATAGTGGTCTAGAGTATGAGCACCCACGATAGGAAGTTGCACTCTCTATTAATCATTTTATATCAGAAAGAAAGTTCATGGTAGAACTCTTATAGAGAATCTGGGGTGATGGAGGGGGAGGCAAGCAGGCTGGATGAAAAGAAAAATGACAGGCACAGTTACCAGGTTGTCCAGAACTAGACAGGTTTGAAATATGCACTTAAGGAAAGTATTGCTAAGGCATCAACTTACAGATGCTAGAAGCAGAGTTAGTATACCTATTCTACCTGGGATTTGTACTATTAGCTCACAACACCTGTAAGTACACAGTGATAGCATTATCAGCCCATTTAAGATGTCTCTGGAAGATAATGGTAAAAGATAATCCAGTTTGCTTATCTCCTATGTACTTGGTTGTTTATGTTACTTGGAAAGGATTGTCAAATGAACAGATCTGTGTTGAGTCATGGGTTAACACATTTTTTTCTTATTTATCGTGAAGAACTTCCATAGACAATGATATGGTCAAGGTTTGTATGGAAGAAGTTTCCAAAATGGACAACTGAAGAGTCTGGAAGAGAGAAATTTTGGATGAAATTTTAGGGGTGGTCAGAATATATGGGTATGATTAAGATCCATTCATCAAAGAAAGCAGTGGAATCAATGATCTGTACTATGATTGTAAGTCAGTTTTTTTCTCTCACTAAAGTGCTCATGAGCAAAGTTGCCATTGTGATCTTGATGGAAGTTACCTTTGGGTTCAGCAACATGAACTTTCATTCAAAAATCCTGATCTGGTTCTAGACAATCCTAAGTATCTTAGCAGTTTGCTATTATTAAGTTTAACCACCCCAGAGCTTAGTGGCTTAGACCAATCACAGTGATAGAAATCCATATGGAGAATCTTTAAAAAACTAACATAGAAATTCCATTTAATCCAACTACTCCCCAAATATGTATCTTCCTGAAAGAGTTAAAGCTGCATACCACAGTCATGATACCCATACCTTAGAAGTGGTCTGTATGTAGGTCAACAGATGAATAATTAAAGAAAATGTAGTATTTTTAAACAAAGTAGGAGAAATCTGAATCATTTGTAGCAAAATGGATGCACCTTAAATACATAATGCTAAGTACAACAAATCAGCTAAAATGTCATACAGTTTCTCATATGACAAATCAAAGAATAAAAAAATTAAAGAGTAAAATAAAAGCTGACAATAGGAAATAAGGAAATAGATCTTTTGTAACTGGAAAGGAGACCAAGAGATGCTGAGGACGAGGGGAGAGGAGATGGGGGTGTAAAATGAATTAAGATTTTTTATGTAATGTGCCAACTACCTACACTGAAGGGACTGTATGCATTGCAAAAAAGTGACTAATAAAAAAGTCACTATGTACTATGATTAAATGGATTAAATGACATTTCTTCTCATGTAAGTTGAATTGAATAATCTCTTTTTATTTCTCCATTGAATTTTCATGGATCTCAATTGCCAAACAGTGACTAGAATGTCAAAAACAACCTCATTTATAGGTCTAACAGTTGGCAAGCTATTAATTGTGTTGATCGGCAAATGGACAACATATCACTCTTTTCATTCATCATTTTCTCATGTCTGTAACAAAATGCCTGCCACCTACAATGTAAAAGAGGATAGCTTTATTCTGGCTCCACAAAGTCCAGTTCATGGTTGATTTTCTCTAAGTCAGAAGAGGCATCATGGAAGGCCATGGCTGAGGAAAGCTCCTTAATCTATGCCAGCCAAGAAACAGAGAAAAGAAGCCAAGATCATGGGGTCTGAATACACATTTCCAAGTTACTCCCATCCCAACTGCCAGTAAATGAGCTCACTGACCAGGTCCAAACACCAAATAGTATGGAATTAATCAATTATTTAATTTACTAATGAGTATATCACCCCCCCGACCCAGTTATCTCACAAAGCTCCATGTTTGAACACTAAAGACTTTGAAATGATCTTTTCTATGTACTCCATAATAGTCTGCTCTGGCCTCAAAAGTCCTATATCCATATCATTATGCAAAAATAGTGAAATCTATTCCTAAAGTTGCCAAATACTCAACAGTTCTAATACTATTGAAAAGTGCAAGTCCAAAGTCTCCTCTGAGATGTAAGACAAACTTGACTTGTGAGTCCCTATGAAAATCAAAATTAAGGGAATAGAGCTCAGTGGCACAAGTGCCTGTGTGGCAAGTGCCAAGGCATGAATTCATTCGCTGGTAAAAAAAAAAAAAAAAAAAAAAAAAAAAAAAAAAAAAAAAAAAAAAAAAAAAAAAAAAAAAAAAAAAAAGAACGAAAAAGAAAAAGAAAAGGAAAAGAAAAGAAAAGAAGATCAAAATGAATACTAACTTCTTCCCATATACAATGTCATGGAATAAACATTTCCATTTCAAAAGGAAGGGAGAGGGCAATAGAAAGAAGAATAGGAAGATGTAAGACCAATGTAGTGCTGAAAACAAGCTTGGAAACATTAAGTCCAGGAGCTTCATGTCCAGCATCCAGGGCACACTGTGACAAGATATGAGGTCTACAGTGACTTGGGCATTCTCATGTCTATGACTTTGAAGGTTGTAGCCCCCACACCCTCACTTTTCTGGTGGCTCCATTCACAGTCTATGGCTTTTCTCAGTATATACTCCATGTCTCTAGCATCTCCAACTCCCTGGGGTCTTGACTGAATTTTTAGTTTCAGTCTTGGGGCCTCCTGTCAGGAATTGGTGTCCTGTCACACATTTTTGCCTTACCTCCCAGGCCTTCTTCTGAAATCTGGGTGGGGGCTTCCATGACACAGTCAGTCTTGCACACTCTTCACTGTGAGGATGGCCAGAGCTTCTCTGTAATGTGGCAAACATGTTCCAAAATTAGAAAATGAGGAGTTCTGTCAGGAATGGCTGTAACTGGAGATCAATCACACATGTGGGGCTAAAGCAAGGCCAGCCCTGAGAACACGGATAGTGTGAGGTGAGTCACATAAACAAGCTGTTCTAGCTCCAAGAGCACAAGGTGCTCAGGAGAGCCAGGTAAACGAAATTGCTAAGCAGAGGAGTTGAGACTGACATCAACCTCCTGAGTGCATAAATAAATGTGCTGCAGTGGTTGAGCAGTTCCTTTCCTCCCATTCAGAGAGAGAGCTCCACCTGAGCCCAGTTTTCTGTGTCTTTATTTCTTCACCTTCTTGCTGCCTTTCACAGTCCTCATCCTGGGACCTTCAAAAGCAGTGTAGGTCTCAGTAGAGTTCTCAAATTGGAAACATCCTAGTGGCCTGAGGCGGTAATAGCCTGGCTCAGACTGAAGAAAAAGAAACACAGCTTCCACCTCATACATTCAATTTAAGGTCACATTTCAAAGGAACATTCATATAGCTATCAGAGGAACTCTCAGTTAATGTTTTAATTAAGCATGATTTTTAAATTTTAATTTACTGCAGTGCTCAATCTGACAATCTAATCTTCTAATATGGAAGGAAAATGTTAGAACCTGGTGGGAAGTGCATTATAATGAATCAATTTTATAAGAAATGAGCAATAGATTAATTTTTCTTGGAGTGCACAACTATTCTCGACTTGGTTTCGCCATTGTCACCAAAAGTTACATCTTTTATTTTAAACAAAACAGAAACACAGGATTTAACCCAGAGCCATTGCACTGATTTATAATCTTCATCACTTTTTTGTTGTTTTATTCTTAGGAAAATTTCTGCTAAGTCACTATCTTGTTCATTGCTTGACCTAAACTTGTGATCCTGTTGCCTCAGCCTCCCAAAATGCTGGGGTTATAGGTGTGCACCACTACACTGTGCTAAAGTTGTACCTTTGAATCTACAGATGAAATATTTCTGGCCCAGGAACTTATTTTACAGAAAATAAGGGTCAAGGATAGGCTCATGATCATGAGTTTATTAGCCTTACCATGCATTTTCCATTATGTTAAAAGAGCCGATACCTGAATTTCTTTGCAAACTTGAGGGTTTCGTGTCAGTAGCTACTTGCTGTTAGATCCTAACACAATATTTTAAAGATAAATACTTTAAAATTATCTCAAACATTATAATTTTCATTGAAAGATGTCTTGGTTACTTTTCACTCATTGCTGAGACAGATTACCTGACGCTCAAAATTAGGGAAGGAAAGTTTATTTCTTGCAGTTCTTGGGAATTTTGGTCCATACTTAGTTGGCTCCCAGGCAGCATGGCATGGTGGAGCAGCCATTCATGGTGGCCGCCAAATAGCCAAGTGTGCCAACCCAGCAAGAGAGAGGGAGGAAGACCTGCCTTCCTTACACTGTATGACTGCTTCACCCCTGGGTGGGTGCAGCAGTCACATCACCAGTCCCAGTTCTAGACAGCAAACCAATCACAAACATCAGACTCAGCCCCATCCAAATTACATGAGGCCTTGGGGGGATACAAGATCCAACCAATACAGAAGATTTAGAGAAACAATCATGGCAGTATTTTGTGCTGTATCCAAAATAATGCAGGCTCCCATTGAAGGATTATCAGAGGTTATTGTGTTAATAAGGTTTTCAGTAAAAACATAGAAAATGCTTCTATTTTTTCTCTTCTCCAGTTGTCACCATCTGTTCAAAGACTGTATACATAACGGTTACAATAACAGGGAAGTAAAGTAGGAATGAGTTCAACTATGTGATGTCCTACACATGAATTGTATGGCTACTGTCACCACTGAAAATCCAACCTATAAATGACAGAAACCAGTGATTGAGTCTGTCTGCATATATTATAAAGTACCAATCAGGTATCTTCTAAAAGACTGAACATTCCTTTCATCAAAGAGCAAACAATGATTTGTTCTCACAGATGGACACTGTGGTACATCCCATCTGTAATATAGATTTTGTCTAATTTCTGTCTGCTGTTAGTGCCTCTACCTTGCCTTAAAATATTTTTCAAATCTTTTCTTTAACTGCATCATTATTATCTTCAGACTGATTAGTATGACCAACCTGCTTCTTAATTACCATCAGTTCCTACATGATTTTAATTAATTCATCATCAACTTATTAAGAGCTGATGTTATGTTTATCAACCACAATATATCTAATATAGATAAAGCAAAACATATTTGCTCAGTCCATTAACTTAGAAACTGATCATTTAAAGAGAAGTCATGTTGATATATATGAGTGTGTGTGTGTGTGTGTGTGTGTGTGTGTGTGTGTGTGTGAAGAGTACTTTAGAAAATTCAAACTGCATCCATTGGGAAATAGAAAGACATTTTATAATAAATAGCTGCTTTAAGTTTTCAGCAGATTTGAATATCATTTCACATCTCACTCCTACTACACATGTAAGGCGGATGGTCAGAGAAGTGCTGCTCAGAAACTCATGCTGGAAAATCTACCTTGTAATTTGAATCTGCAGTCACCAAAATAGAGGAAGATAATGAAATGATGCTGTGAGCTTTCATCAGGAAGTGATTTTTTTCATTGGTTAGAGCAAAACTGATTGCAATGAAACTTCATGGAAAGAGTAAGAAATGAAATAGATATAGATGCTAGATATTTAACAAGGGGTAAGACTATAGAAGAACTTATAGGCCATAATGAAGACTTTAGAAATTTCTTGGGGTAAAAATAGTGTCCATTGCAAAATCTGAAGTAAAAATGTAACAGTTTAATTCATTTATTTTAAAAACTCAATAATGGGGTATTCCCTAATATTTTAATATAGACCTGTGTCACACACTATTAAATCAGGTTAAACATACTCATCTGCTCAAACTCCTATTATTTCTTTGTGGTAAAACTATTTAAAATCTTTCCTTGTAGCTTTTTGAAATTTACACTATGTTACTGCTTTCTACAGTCCCCAAACTGTGCATTAATGCAATAGCATTCTTATGCCACAATATGAAAAGTCAGTACCCCTTTGTCACCATTTCTCCATCCCTCTCTCCACCCTCCACTCACACAAGTCTCTGGGGACTGTCATTCTCTTCTCCGCTTCAATAAAATCAATGTTTTTTTCAGGTTCCACATATGAGGTCATGTGGTCATTCCGCAGCTGTTCTATTTCATTAAGTCCAGTGTTATTCAGTTCCATCAACGTTGCAAAAGATGGGATTTCATTTCTTTTAGAAATGAATACTATGCCGTTGTATATATGTACTAGATCTTCCTTATATATTCATGAGTTGGACACTTAAGATATTTTCATTTCTTCACTATTGTGAATACAGCTACAATGAGCATAGCAATGTACATATCTGACATGATTCCAGTTTCTTTGATATATACCCAATACTGAGATTGTTGGAACACATGAGTTCCACTTTCAATTTCTTTGAAAAACTTCCAAACATTTTTCCATAATGAACATACTAATCTACAGACCTATCAACAGTATGCAACAGTTTCCTTTTCTCCATGCCCTCACCCCTATGTTCTACTTTTTAGACTTTTTTTAAACAATAGCTATTTTCAATGCATGAGGTGATAATTTTATTGTGGTTTCCATTTTCATGAGTAATAATGATATTGCTGCATTTTTCATATACTTATTGACTATTTGTAATCATCTTTTGAGAAGTTTCTGTTTAGATCTAAGGCCCATTTCTTAATTGCATTATTTAGTTTCTGCTATTCAATTTTTAGAGTTGCTTGTTTATTCTAAATATAAGAACCACGTTGGATGGATAGTTTACATTAAAAGGGTCATCCTATATTGTGAAAAATAGCTTAATTATACTACCAAATAGTGAAACAAGTTAGAACTCATATGAAAGACTTGGGCAGTTGATATGGTCATTTGGTCCATATGAGTCATGCAGATCTTGTTGAACTCTAGATTCTGCTTTAGAAATTTGAAGAGAAGCCTGAAATTGCATTTCTAGTAAGTGTCTAAGGAAAGCAAACGCTATGAAGCCATGACAACAGTTTCAGTAACAAAGACATAAGGATATGCATTCATAAATATATGAATTTCAATTAAATGTATTCTAGTACAGAATTATTTTAGAAATTATTTCATTAAAGTTTTTTTGTAGTCTATTCAATAAACAAAATGATGTCAGTTCTTGGAGTTTGCTAAAATTTCACCAATTTACCAGTATATAACTTGATCAGACTTTTAAAATATTTCATGTATATTGATGAAAAAATATTCTTTTCTTTTTGTGATAATTTTTTTACCCTTTTCTTTGCAACTTTCCAGTATCCTTCAGTTTTAAATGTTACATATACACAAGTCATTGCTGGCCAAAATTTCTATTCCTTTTTGTTTTATTCTGTTCAACACTTTATTTATATTTACAGTTTATATAACTTAAAATTATTAAAATCAAGAATGTATGAAAATATATTGTGACACATTATTTCATATTTATATATAAAAATTCAATTGCAGTAATTTTTATGACTTTGAATCTCCTATCCTATATTGTTCATTTTTAAATACATTTATCTCACTGTCACTTGTTTGCAAACTTTCCAATTTATTTTTTATCTTTTAGTAGCACAGTTACCCTATTAAAACCTATGAATATACTATTTTGCAATGGCAAAGTTAGTCACCTTAGAAGGACTACAGATGTCATGTCAAACTCTATTCAGTTTAACCAACTAATAAAACTCTTCCCTGGTATTAGTTCGTGTTGTAAAGCTATAGCTAATGTTTATAGCTATTTTTAATCCTTTCTGACTTAAATAAATACAAATTTTAGATAATGTAATATCGGGGACCTGGCCTAAATCCCAAATCTCCCAAACAAGTGTACAGTGAACAAGTGGTATGATTTTAGGGCTCCAGGAGGATCAAAACCCTCTGCAGATTTCTTGAGTCTGAGGCTATGATGATGGCTAAGACAAAGAGCTTCTCTGTACAGTCTGTATTTATTTTCATAATAAACAAAGAGAGGGGATACTGAGGAAAGCAGGGAATGAGCAGGACCTTGGGAGTCACTTCAAGGAATTCTCCAAGTAGTAACTTGTGCCAATTTTAGGAGAACTGTCTTATCTCCGTGATGACATTTATGGTGGGAGTGAGACGCCTGCAGGTGTGAGATGTCTGCAGCTGTAGTCTCTATCTTCTTAATCAGGTCTGAGCCAAGCATCTTCTGCGGTGGCCTTATCTTGCCCTTTGAGGTATCTCTGGCCTCATAGGCCACTACAGACCTCAGCCAAGACCAGTGATTCATAGAGGTTCACTTACTATGAATCAGCTCCTCTTGCCAGGCAAGGGTCCTAGGCCTAGGACAGACTCATAGCTAAACCTAGAAAGGCAATCAGTTAATTTTAAATTGTGCTCAGAGCTGCTTCGTAGTGGTCTCCAACATATTAGTGCAAAATATTTCAAAATTAATCTAATTTTATGCAATGGCTCAAGATTTCTAATGTAATTAAGGAGTATTACAATGAAAATTATGAAACAACATGTTTCAAATATAAAAATTTCCCATTTTATAATATTTTTTAGAGTCATAAAGTATTGCAGATATCATTGCAATCTCTTAAATCACTCCTTGCCTATTGTATTACTCTTCTTCATTTGCAAGACAGTAAAAACTGAAGTGGATGCATGTCCTATTCACACATACATTTGTGATTCTACTATGTATTTATGTATCTAAAATACCACATAGCATTATTTTCCAGTTCAAAATTTTTGACTTCAAATCCATCATTGCTTTTTCTGTTTGTCATCATGATTTTGAAAACTTGTGAATATGATTCTATACAATGTAATTTTAACATTTTAATTGTGTTTAATGCTTTTAAATTTAAATATAATTTAATATAATTGGTTTACTATTATTTTTTGCATATGTTAAATTTTAACTACATCTCCTTAATAATTACAAACATGGATAATGCACATTTTCTTATATTTCTATTACCTGAAATTGGTAAAATCTAATGGTGCCTCTTCTTCGTTGCAGTTCACTATTTATTAATGTATTTTGATGCTGTGAAAATATGCACATTTTCAGTAGTTTCAATTTTCTTTGTAGAAATATTTTTGAATCAAGGTTCCATAACAGGAAAACTAGTAAAAGAAAAAAGAATATTGGTTTTCTAGGTGATGGATGGTAGGTATGGAAAAAATTGACTAAGAAATAATAGAAGAAAATTTTTTGTAGACAGAAAACATTTGTATCTTGATACTATGCAAGTATCAACTTCAGATATTAGAATTTCCAGACTCCATAGAACTTACTTTAAGGCTTTTTTTAAAGAGAAAGAATGCAGACAAGTAACAGAAATGAAGTGCAGAACAATATTGAAGGACTGAGAAATACAACAGCACAAGTTCTCCAGTGTCTTTGTTTTTTTAATTTTATTTTATATTAGCACATATTTATCATGAATAGTGATCATATTCATCATAGGAATTTGTACCTGTACATAATATACCTTATTTATTTCCCCTTCCCCTCCAACTTTTCAAGCCCTCTTTTCTTCCTCATTTACAAAATCTTTGTTTCCATTTTTTCTTTCCATTCTCTTTTCTCCCTTTTCCTTTGTATTCTCTGGTCTCCCACACACATTCTCTCTTATTTTCCATCTCATTTGAACATTTTTTTTCCTACTTGGTAGTATTGCAAATTAAAAGAACACTGAGATTCCATCTCACTCGAGAAGGAATGGAAATCATCAAGTAATCAACTAATAACAAATGTTGATGAAACTTTGAGGAAAAAGGAACTCTTCTCCACTGTTGGTATGAGTGTAAATTGGTACCACCAATATGGATATCAGTATGGATAAATCTAAAGATTTCATTTAACCAATTTTTTCCTGAAAGAATTAAAGGGAGCTATGAGAACTTGTGTGTGCATGCAGGCACATGTGCATGTGTGTTATATTTTTAGTCGTGTAATCTAAGCAGGCTGACTACCATAACAAAGTTGATTTAGAAGGCCACTATAATGTATTTGGACTAAAAAACGCAACTACCACTATTCTACTATTTTCAGCCAATAGTCAAAAACTAGATGTCCCAATATCTCTGTAAATAAAGGTAAAGCATTTTCAATGCAGCTGCACTCTAACTCCATTTTCTACATATGGATTGTGTACATATATAAGAATTATACATATTCTTGCATGTACACTGTTCTTCAGCTAAATGTAGGAAAAATACTATCTAGTATTAACGGCTATGTTGACCAGGAAGACATATCTGTTTTAAAAGTCTGGGAGTTTCAAATTGGGATGACACATTATGAAGAAGTACTAAAGGGCATGTTTAACAAAAGGTCAGTAGAGGACATACCTAATGACATATACAGATAAGCCATACAAAATTAACCTGATGGTCTTAGCTTGGACTTTGAATGACGAAAATATTCTCCTACAATAATTTTCAAATAAAGAACTACTTTCAGGTTGGTTTGGTACTTGGTTACATTCTTCCTATTTCAATATTACCAAACATTAAGAGAATTGATGTTAACGCTTTTTAAACTACTTAAAAAGAAAAATTGAAAAACGATACTTCAAACTCGTTGTATTAGGCACTACACAGATCCCAAAGTCAAAGATATTTTGCAAGAAATGAAAACTATGATCCAATACTTCTAAATAACATATACATAAAAATTCTGCATAAAATGCTAGGAAACCAAATTCAATAGCACATTGAGAGGATCATATTCCATAATCAATGTAGATTTACTTCTGGAACACAAAGATTGTTCAAATACACAAATCAATGGATGAGAAAGATCACAATAACAAAATGAACATAAATACTACACAATAATCTCAATAGATGCAGATGAAAAAATTTACAAAATTCAACAGACTTCATTATTTAAAAAAATGAACTTCTACCAAAATTGATCTTTCATGAATTTTTCCTCAAAATTATAAATCCTGTACCTAACAACATATAGCTAACATTAAACTCAATGGAGAAAACTAACAGTGTGTCTTACAAGGCATAAGACAAATGTATTCACCTTATTTCTATTTCATGTTTACTAGATATAATAACTAGAGCAACTAGGCTAGAAATAAATACAAATATAAAAGACATTCAAATATAAAAAAGAAAAAAAACTATACATATTTGAAAGTGGGATAAAGCTGTGAAAAAATCTGAGAATGCCATCAAAAAATGTTAGTTAATAAATTAGTAAAGCTGCAGGAAATAAATTCAACATACACAATTCAGTGGTGTTTCTGTGTAATGTGTTTGTGATAACCCCATGTCCAATAGTTTGAAAAAGAATAAAATTTTTAGGAAGAATCTTATCCCAAAAGACGAAAGACTTATACTGAACTATGAATTATTTATTGAAGGAGTTAAAGGAAAACATAATAAATGGAAAAATGTTCCCCTTTTTGTCCTTTTTTCATTATCTTTATTTTTAAAATTTTTTTCTCTTTGGCACTCTCTCTTCCTTTCTTTTTGCAGAATGCATGTATTTGTCATTTTAATACGAGTCTATTATTTCTCACTTCAATTAACTTGGCTGCATTTTAGGTTCAGGGTTATTGTATACTCATGCATGAGTTCAGTATCGTTGCCAGGTTCTAGTCTGCTCCATTTTGGGTAGAAGTTTCTTAACATTAGAAATTCTTTATTCTTTAATAAATCATTTGTGAAGTCATCTGCAGTTGAATTATCTTTATTAGTAGTATTTTCTCTTTTATAAACAATAAAGATTATCTTTAAGTTAAAGTTTAAATTAATGCAAGTTTATTTGCTTAGTAATTTTTTTCAGGACATATGCATGCCATTATAGCTGTCAAGTATGTTAGTATATATATTTCCATTTTATTCTTGTATTATCTATTTGTATCTATAAGATTGAAACCGATGTTCCTTTTTAGATTTCTGCTATTCACAGTGGGTGTTTCGTTGTGCTTCTTTTCCTTCACTGTTTGCCACAGTAGCTAGATATTTATCAAGTATATTTATTCTTTCAAAGAACAAAAAAATTAATTTTTTCTATTGTCTTTTTTACTTACTTCTTACTATGTTTACACATACAACTAAAATCTCATTTAGCTTACTCTCTGCTTCAAAATTTATTTTCTACTCCAAATTCTTTAAATTTACTAATATATTCTTCTCTAGTCTCTACTATTACTTTTATTGAAATACTTTTGCATTTTAGAGATTATTATCAGTATTAATTCCTCTGCTTCTCCACTAATAAAGTTCCCCTAACTGCTTAAGGTTGTGCTGAAAACTGATAAAATTTAGAAAAGCAAATACTGTGTGCTAAAGTAGCATAACTCTAGATAGTAGCAATGTACTTTGTATTTTACAGAGGTAGTATAAAAAAGCTAGTATAAATAATTTTGAAAGTTTTTGTGCAGTACAATGATAACTATTTGAAAAGATTGGTTTAACAAGATATATATTACAAATATACCAACACACTTATGAATATGAATATGTGCATATACAGATAAAAAGTTTGATATATCTATATTGCATAGTACCCCATTAAAATATTTAAGTTTTCCATCTTTTCAGTTAAAATTTATATATATTTAAAAACATAACAAAACTTAACATAGAACAAATATCATAGAAAAGACATCAAAATCTCAAAAATAGGAAAATAAAATTAAGTGAACAGGAGCTACTGCATTTTATATATTTGGTACACTAAAATTAAAGACTGGCAAGAATAAATGAAGAATATAAACTAATTTCTCTCTAGTAGAGCAATGAATTACTGTATTATTTAAGAAAATTAAGCATCACATGCTTACTCTTGAATATCTAACCTATAAAATAAAAGCTCTGAAATATGAGAAAACCAAACAATAAAAAAATGAGAACTTTCTGGACCTCACATTTCTTACTTTACAATTTATTTAAAAATGCAATCAATAAATACTTGCTGCAGCATGAAAGAAAGAAAAAGTTAAATCAGATTGAGGAGACAAAATAGAGAACATTATTATAATATATAATATATAAACTTTTATGAATGCTTAAGTCAAACTTGAAAAATAAACAAAAAATGTTTTATGTAATTCATTCTCAGTGTCATATTTATATGGAAAGGAGATGAGTAAAAAACTTACCTTTATACCATATAGGTTGAACAAAACATTTTTTCAGCATTTAAAATTTTATATGTCTTAATTCATAATTCTTATTTAAATAAGCAATTTTCATTTTTAAACTAGTGGATCTCAGTACCCACAAACCATTTAGTTCTTAATGTTGAACAAGTTTGGAGTAAATTAATAAAAATAGTCAAACAATACCATGCATATTTATATTATCACAAAACGTCTTTGGGAATTCTTCTGACTCTCAAGCATATTTCTATATATTCTATTTTTCTGATCCTATTAATAGTGTTGGTAAGACTGTCTTTTCTATTTATGGGTTGTTTGGTTTTGATCATTTATCTAAGTTTTGTTTTACCTAGATATTGGGTGGCAAAAGTAAATATAATTTAATATCACCTCAAAATGTTTCACATAAAGCTTCAGTGGCATTTTTGATGTTAAAGTTTAGATGTTTTCTGTTGCTTTTATCAGTCTCTCAGTCTCTCTCTTTCTCTCTGTCTCTGTTATTTCTGTCACTCATTTTCACCAACACTCAGTTGAAACTTCATTTTATGATTTGACCTGCTGATTTGCAAATTGCATTTTTGTGTGTGTGAAAGACTCTGTGTGTGTGCGTGTGTGTGTGTGTGTGTGTGTGTGTGTGTGTGTCTGCCAGGCCACATAGCTCTTCATAACCTAACAAAGCCAATTATGCTAAATTAACGGAACCAACTATCAAACCACTGTAACACATGTTTTGAATTGTGACAGCACTGGTGCTCAAACATTGAAGGTATATTTTAATGCAACAAAACAATGGGTCTGAATATTTGTTTGAAAGCAGATAATTAGTTTTCCAAATTCTAAAAAGCATAAGTAAATTGATAATATGATACAACGAATATTTAAGTAGTGATTTGCAATGTAACAAGAATCCTAAAAATATTTTATATATTTGAACTTGCATAATTAAAAGGCCATTAAAATATTAGCATAAAAATTCCAAGTTCTTTTAAAGAATTTTAGAAAGATGATAAAAGTTTGCAGTATCTTACCACATGCACTTATTAGTGAAGTTAAAATTGAAATGTTCTATAATAAATAGCTAATAAGCTTAAGGGTAAAGCTGTCCCTAATTGAAAAATTTATCCTTAAGAGAAATGAGACACTAAATTAAGGAGAACAAAAGTAGCACAGAGTCTTTAATATTTTCAGAAAACTTTGAAGAAATGTTAATATGCCTAAAAATGAGATTAAAGGATAAATTTCAACTCATAAAATTACTGTTATGAGAACAATGTAGAAGCTTAAATTGAGTAATACAGAACTAATGAATCTCAAAAACTATTCTTTTATTTATGTTGTTTTAGGTTGTCCCTAACAAATTATCAAAAAGAATGAAGACTATTTTATTTTGCTATGTTATTTTTTATTACAAAATATAATTGGTGCTTTTCAAATAAATTTATAATTCTCTACATATATATATATGTTGTATTTACTTGACATATTTTAACACCTCTGAAAATGTTCAAATGAGGTCAATGATGGCACCTTTCTGAAGTAAAATATGATAGATTAGAAAATGTGAAAATATTAAGGTAGCCTAATAAATGAATATTTTCAATATTTAAAATATTATATCTCTCAACCTATATCCCTCATTATAAATATATTTAACTTTGAGACTAGTATATGCCAGTAACTGTAAATCATTTATCTATTAATGTTAAGTAAGGTTGTGGTAAATTAACAAGAAAAAAAATCAAAGACCGAGAAACATTTTCATCACACAAATAATAATGGCAAATGGTATGTTGTACACAACATAATAATATCATTCAACAATTTCAATTCTTTTTATCTTCAAAATTTTTAGTATATGAAAACATGACCATATTCAAATCTTGCAGCAAATTAAAGCTCATATTATCTTGGTTGAAAATTCGGCACAATTTCTTTAATCTCTTCTTTCAGAGCAGTAAATAATATGTCCACTGAAAATTACACTCAGACATCAGCATATAGAATACTATCATTAATGTTATGAAAGGAGGTATATGATAAATTAAAGAATATACTTTGGTGCTCTATTTTGAACTACTTTTTACTTCTTTGACATTTGATTACATCACAGTTCTTTTCCAGTTTGTAATAACCATCTACTGCTTTTGCATTCCCTAGGAATTTTTTAACAGATTACAAGAAGTGCTAGTGTTTTAGAAGAAAATAAAAAATTAATTTAAAAATCTGCAGCATAAAATATTTAAGCAGTGTATTCTTTGGGATTAGGGAGTCTAAGTGATACAACCAAAGTAGTTTATGTTTTAGCTACAAAAACTTGTTACTTGCTTAAATATTAATATAGTTATTTTATCCAGTGTTCAAAAATAGATTAGAGACTGACTCACTCAAAGGAAAACCATATACTCTTGAACTGTTAACAAAATTGTGAGCATAAAATTCAAGGAGCTATGTGTTTCTTTGCTTGAATTTCTGTTAATATTCACAGTGTTAGACATATAACTATACAAGACGGATATTCACTTTTGAATAAACTAAGAAGGCACTTGTAACTTTGTATTCAAAATATAATTTTGACTCCACCCAGCCAGGAGCAAGGCCCTGGCACCATATGCCGGGGGTATGCTCTGCCTAGCCCCGCACTCCAGAGGCTCTAAACTACTCACAGCCAGACACAAGGTCCCAGTGGTGCCACAATCCGGAGTATGCCCCACCCAGCCATCTGGGACCCAGAGGTTGTGGATTCCACCCAGTGAGGTATAAGGCCCCAGTGCCACACTCTGGGAATGCATTCTTTCTAGCTGCACAGAGGACCTGAACACTGCCTAGTCCAGTGTCCCAGTGCAATCCATTAGGGGAATGCCTGGTGAGCCTCACAGGACACAGAGGTACTGAGCCCAGCCCAGGCCAGAGCCCCAGAGCCATTCATCAGGGTGTGACCAGTATAGCGAAGGGTCCATAGTTCAGGAATGTGACCCAGCTTATCACCCAGCAGGTTCTTGAGGTTCTGAACTCTGCCTAGCCAGGATCAAGACCCTAGAATCGTATGTGGGGGGCATGCTCGAAAGGCTCTGAACTCCTCACAGCCAGATGCAAGGTCCCAGAGGTGCCACACTCCAGGGTGTGCTCTGCCTAGACACCTGGCTTTGGAGACTCTGAACTTCAACTAGCCAGGCTCAAGGCCCCAGAACCACACCCCAGGGGTTCATCCCTGCTAGCCACCTTGGTTGCAGAGGTTTCAAACTTCATTCAGGGGTTGTAGACCCTGATGACACACTCCAGGTGTGTGCCCCTGCTAGCTACAGGGAGGAAACAAGCTCTGCCCAGCCCAGACTCCCAGAGACAACCCAACAAAGTACATAAGGGGAACACAAGACCAGCCTCACAGGCCACAGAGCACAAGGCTCAGGCACCATAGTTTGGGGATGTGCCATGGTTAGCCATGGGGATATTGGAGGATTGAAGCTCTACCCAGAGCAGCGTTCTAGTGCAATCCATTGGGAGGCTGCCTGTGCAGCCACACAGGTCTCAGAGAAAAATTACCGAGTGAAAGAAGAAGATGCAGTCTCAGTCCTCCAGCTCACTGAGAACAAAACAAGAGACACTGAAATGGAAGACACTGGAACCACACACTGAAATGATAGCAACCGAAGTAAATAAAAGACAACTCCATGAAGCTATAGAGGAAATCAGATCAAAAATAATCTCTCAGGTAAAAATGAAATGACAGACATTATGAAAGAAATGCTGTGTGTATCTAAAGAAGATCAAGATAAAAAATAGGAGAACATAAGAAAATGATGGAAACTTAGAATGAACAAAATAAGACATAAATAGAATATGTGAAACAGATTCGAAGGGAAATTCAGGAAATTAGAAATTCCATTGAAAGTTGGCAAAACTGCTTGAATGAAGCTGAAGATAGAATCTCAGACCTTGAAGACAGCATGGAAGTTCATGGCCACGAAAGAAAAGATCTCTTAAAAATAGTAAGGAACCAAGAAACAACAATTCAACAACTGCAAGATGATGCCAAGAGGAAAAAAAAAAAAGAGATTGATAGGTATCAACAAAAAAGCAGGGGTCAATACTAATGACCTACGAAGACTATTCACAGAAATAATAGCAGAAAACTTTCCAAACATGGGAAGAGAATCTGAAATACAGGTAACTGAGGCATACAGAACCCCAATTAACCATAACCAAAATAAACCTTCAGCCAGACATATAATAATAAGGGTATCAGAAATACAGCACAAGAACAAAATACTAAAAGCTGTCAGAGAAAAGTAACAGATCACCTATAAAGGAAAGCCTATCAGAATTATGGCAGACTTCACAACACAAACCTTCAAGTTAAGAAGAGCTTGGAGTGAAGTATTTCAAATCCTGAAAGAAAACAGCTTTCAACCCAGATTAATGTATCCTGCAAAACTATCTTTAAAAATTGACGGAGAAATATGTTACTTCCACAACAAAGAACAACTGAATAAATTCACAGCTACCAAACCAACACTACAAAGAATACTAAAAGACACTTTAGAAAGAGACAAAGATAACTACAATCCTAAGAATAACAGCAAAAGTAAACCACTAAGCAGGGCAAACGATTAAACAGAAAAACTAGAAAATCTAAAACAAAAAGATAACATGACAGGGATGAGTCATTACTTATCAGTTCTGTCAATCAATATAAATGTCTCAACTCACCAATAAAAAGAAGCAGACTGGCAGAGTGGGTTAAAAAAATCCAGCAACATGCTAGGTACAAGAAACGCATTTAATTCAAAAGGAAACTCACAGACTAAAAATCAAAGGCTGGAAAACAGTACTTCATGCAACAGGAATCCAGAAAAAGGCAGGGGTAGCTATTTTGTTTGCAAACAAGGTGAACTTCAAACCAAGAATCATCAAAAGAGATAAAGAAAGTTGCTACATACTTGTTAGGGGAAAACTTGGAGGGGAAAAAGTTACAATCATAGATACATATGTGCAAAATATGCAAGAACCCAACTATGTAAGACAAATCTTAATAGACATGAAAAACCAAATAAACAATAATACAGTTATAATGGGTGACCTTAACACCCCATTGTCACAAAGAGACAGATCAACCAAACAAAATTCAGCAAAGAAATAACAGAACTGAATCAAACTTGTGAACAAATGGACCTAGTAGATGTGTACTGAGTGTTCCAGCCAACATCAGAATACACGTTCTTCTCAGCTGCACCTGGGTCATTCTCTAAACTAGATCATAGCCTACAGAACATGCTTAAGTAAGTGTAAAGAAATTGAAATAATTCCAAGTACATTATGTGACCATAGCACAATAAATTTTGGAATTAATGACAAAAATACCCACAAGAATCCCATAAGCACATGGAAATTAAATAACACTCTCCTAAACAATCAATGGGTCACAGAAGAAATCAAAGAAGAATTTAAACAATATCTACAATTGAACAAAAACGCAAATACAAATTACTGGAACCTGTGGTATCCAGTGAAAGCAGCCCTCAGAGGGAAATTTATAGCACTGAATTCCCATGTCAGAAAAATGGAAAGAACACACACAAATAACCTAATGTTGCACCTCAAACATCTAGAAAAAGAAGAGTAAGTCAAGCTCAAAGGCCAAAGAAAGGAGGAAATTATAAAGATCAGAGCAGAAATTAATGCAATTAAAACTAAGAAAACAATACAAAGAATTAATAAATTGAAGAGTTGGTTCTTTGATAGCTTTTTTTTTGGTGGCACTGGGAATTTAACTCACAACCTTGTGCCCACCAGATAGGCATTTAAGCCACTGAGCCAAACTCCCAGTCCAAAGAGTTGGTCCTTGGAAAGAATAAATAAAATTGATAAACTTCTAACCAACCTTATCAAAAAGAGGAAAGAAAAAACTCAAATCCACTCAATAAGAAATGAAAAGGATGAAATCACTACACATCCTATGGAAAGATCATCAATACCTAATCCAAAAACCTTTACTCCCATAGGTTCAATAACACAAAAGAAGTGGACATATTCCTAGAAATGCATAATTACCAAAGCCAAATCAAGAAGATGTAAAACTGTTGAATAACCCAATTTCAGCTAAGGAAATAGAAAAACCTAATTAGAACCTTAGCAACAAAGGAAAGTCCCGGTCCTGATGGATTCACTGCTGAATCCTACAAGAAATTTAGGGAAAAATTAATGCCAATAGTCCTCAAACTCTTCAACGAAATTGAAAGGGAAGTGAGTCTCCCTAACTCATTCCTGGAAGCAAGTATTACCCTAATACCAAAAACAAAAAAAGACCCAACCAAAAAAGAAAATTATAGGCCAATCTCCCTGATGAATATAGATGCAAAAATCCTCAATAAAATACTGGCAAACAGAATACAACAAGTCATCAGAAGAGTATACACCATGATCAAGTGGAATTCATCTCAGGAATGCAGGGACAGTTCAACATACACAAATCAATAAATGTAATACACTGTACCAACAGAGCCAAGGACAAGAATCACAAAATCATCTCAATAGATGCAGAAAAACCATTTGACAAAATCCAACACTCATTCATAATAAAAACCCTACAGAAAATCAAGAAAGATGGTCTTTACCTCAGCCTGATAAAAGCCATATATCATAAACCAACAGCAACATCTTATTAAATGGAGAAAAACTGAAATCTTTCAACCTAAAATCAGGAGCAAAAAAAGGATGTCCATTATCACTACTCGTATTCAGTGTAGTTCTGGAAACATTAGCCAGAGTAATTAGACAAGAGAAAGACATAAAAGGAATAAGGATAGGAAAGGAAAAAGTTGAACTCTCATTATTTGCAGATGATGTGATACTCTACATAGAAGATCCCCAAAAATCCATTGAAAGACTTCTAGATGTAATAACCACATTCAGTAAGGTAGCTGAATACAAGGTTAACACTTAAACGTCAATAGCATTCTTCTACACAAACAAAGTCACTGAGAGAGAAATAAATGAAACTACACCCTTCACTATAGCATCCAAAAAAATGAAATACTTAGGCATCATTCTAACAAAGTAAAAGATCTATATAGTGAAAATTACATTACTCTGAAAAAGGAAATCGAAGAGGATTTCAGAAAATGGAAAGACCTTCCCTGATCATGAATAGGAAGAACAAACATTGTGAAAATGGCCATTCTCCCAAAGTTGTTAAACAAATTTAATGCAATTCCAATCAAAATACCACTTCTGTACCCCACAGAGCTAGAGAAATCATCCCTAAAATTCATCTGGAAACAAAAGAGACCTAGAATAGCAAAGGCAATTGTAGGCAATGAAGGTAAGGCAGGAGACATCACAATGCCTGACGTGAAATTATATAACAAAGCTACTGTGATAAAATCAGCATGGTACTAGAATAAATACAGACCTGAGGATCAATGGAATAGACTACAAGATACAGACACAACTACAAACACACTCAACCACCTCATCTTTGATAAAGGAGCCAAACATGTACACTGGAAGAAAGATAATCTCTTTAATAAGTGGTGCTGGAAAAACTGGCTTTCTGTATGCCAAAAACTAAAACTAGATCCGTGTCTATCACCATGCACTAAGCTAAAGTCAAAATGGATCAAAGATCTGAATACTAACACAGAGACACTAAATTTGCTGGAAGACAACGTAGTTAAAAATCTTGACACAGGGTAGACACAGATTTCACGAACAAAAGTCAAACTGCTCAAGAAATATTTCCCAGAATCAACAACTGGAATCTCATCTTATTGAAAAGTTTTTGCATGTCAAAGGAAATCTTCAAATGGGAAAATATCTTAGCCAACTCTCCCTCAGACAAAGGACTTTTATTTAAAACATATAAAGTATTAAAAATTATCAGGCCCCCAAAATTCAAGGACCCAATCCAAAAATGGGCATCTGAGATGAAGACACACTTCTCAGAAGAAGAAATACAAATAGCAAATAAATATACGAAAACATTTTGAACATCAATGGTCATTCTGGAAATGCAAATTAAAACAATGCTGAGATTCCATCTCACCCAAGAAAGAATGGCCAAGATCGAGAAATCAACCAATAACAATTATGGGGAAAAAGTACTCTTCTCCACTGCTGGTGGGAGTGTAGACTGGTGCAACCACTGTGGAAAGCAGTGTGGAAATTCCCCAAGAAGCTAGGATTAGAGATTCCATTTGACCCAGCTATCCTGCTTCTGGGTGTTTTCCCAGAAGAATTGAAAATGTCATACTACAATGACATATGTGCACCCATGTTTATAGCAACATAATTTGTAACAGCCAAATCTTGAAAACAACCCAAGTGCCCATCAATCAAGGAATGGATAAAAAACATGTGGCATTTTTATACAATAGAATACTACTCAGCTACAAAGAAAGATGGCATCGAGACATTTACAAATAAATGAACACGACTTGAGACAATACTCATAAGTGTAATAAATCAAACTGGTAAGTGTAAATACCATATTGTCTCCCTAGCATAAGAAATTGAAAAAGTATATAAGATGCAAAATCTACAATAAATATTGTATAAGGGTAAGAAACTGCTTAAAGAGGAAAAGTAATTGGGATAGGAGAAAGGAGGAAAGAAGGAAGAGAAAGGGAAAAAGACATAAATTTGTATGTATATGTATATATGTGTATGCATAAGATAGTTAAATGACTATACTACTAAATATATTAGTTACTGGGAAAGAACAGTTAATACTCACATGATTAGATCAATTTTACATGTATATATCTGTTAATCTAAACAAGCCTTTTGAAGGTAACAATATGCAATATTAAACCATTGTCAAATTCCTATCATCTTGTTTTGTAAACCTATACTGTTATTGTATTGGATTTGTTGTTGTTTGTTTCTCTCTTTTGCTTTTTGTTTTTCTTTTCGGTGTCATTTCTTTCTTAAAAAAAAATATATTCTCTTGTGTAATGGATTATTTTTAGATGAATAATAACAGTTACAAATGCCAATAATCAGAGTAATTATGTTACTTGTAAATAAATTTAAAATATAATAAAGGAAAATCACAAATTAAAAGAATGTTGAGAGCATATTTCATACTTTTGTACATTCTAGGCAAATTAATTTACTTGGACTATACAACATTTCATTTTTTTCTGTATTAAAGGAATAAATGATCTTTACAAAGAAAATTGCTTCATTGCACTGTTAAGAGCAATTTAAACAATTATAAAATCTGTGTCTCTCTCACTAAAAAGAATTTAGTTGTGGCATAATATGTAATAGTATATTAAAATATGAGTAACTCCAAAAATAAACTTTAGTAATGTTAGAATTCATAGAGAAGTAATCTCTTAGAATGATCTAATGTTAAGTAAATCCATCTTGCTATGACCAGTTAAAAATACTTTCTTAGAGAATCTTCTAGAATCCAGAAGTTGGGAGAAATTCTGTAAATGTTATATTGGTGAAGAAAATCTTTCCCACTTTTAGTAATCTCAGGTTAACCTGAAAATTTGCCATATCATGTAAACTGAACAATATGCTGTGTTCCCGTGGTATGATATTTGTACCTTGATTTCTAAGAAGCAATCTAATATATGAAATTAATATTATCTGAATAGAAAAATAGATTGGTTTGCATTAATGAATTTAAGTCTAGAAAGTTAAAGTTAGCAAGAAATGCGTAAGTTACAATGGGGAGTATTTTATAAAGAACTAGTGATTGTAGTTACATTTTAGTTGTTAAATCACTGTGGTTGTGGAGACCTAGTTTTTTGTACAAATGTTAACCAGGATTTATATTTCCACTCTTATTCTCATCCATTCTTCTATATTTTCCAGAGTCCTCGGCTTATGAACTGTTCAGTCAGATAAGTTTGTTAAACCTTAAGTGTTAACTTGATAGTTATTACTTGCTGTACATTTATATTTTAATATACATTTGCATTTTTATTATATATTTTTCAATTCACAAGTAAAAATTATACATTCTTATGGGGTAGGATGTGATGTTTTGTTACATGTTTACAGAGCACAATGTTTAAATTTGTGCAAACACAGTTCTCTCCTCAGATATTTAACATTTCTTTATGCCGAAAATATTCAGTAATTTACATTTCCACCAACAGTGTGCACTGGTTCCCTTTTCTCCACATCATTGATAGTACTTCTCATCTTTTGTCATTTTAATATAGCCTTTCTCACTATGGAGAAGTTGTACAGCATCATGGTTTTGATTCACATGTTCTTTACAATTAATAATGCTGAACATTTTTTATGTACCTGTTGATATTTTTGTATCTTCTTTTCAAATATGTCTCCAGAGTTTCTTGTCCTTTTAAAACCAGATTGCTAGGTTTTCGTTGTTATTGTCACTAAACTGTCTTGGTTCTTTGTAAATTTTACCTATAAACTTCTTCCCAGTTGAATCTTCACTGTTTGCTCTACTATGTAGAAATGCTTACTTGATATAAACTGTAATCTCAGTCTACTGGTTTACCTGGTACTATAAGAAATTTTCAACATATTTTCAATAAAAGAATTCATGATTTAATTCAGTAAAATAGATGTTACATTAATATCACTGCAATTTTCACAAGCTCAGATCTATACACTATAGACAACCTATTAACATTTTGGCTCATTTTTTTTTTGTGACAAGGTATTACTATGCAATTCAAACTGACCTTGAACTTACTACATAGCTCAGGCAGTCCTCAAACTCATGGCAATTCCCCTGTCTTACCCTTCTGAGTGCTTAATTTTCACTATTTATTTATATTGGTTTCATAATAATAGGGTGCATATCCAATAACATTTTTCTGTTAGTGGTGACAAAAGTTGCAAGAGTAGTACAAATATTTTATACAAACATGTATATAATATTAGCAGTAGTGTTGTACTAGTAGCAGTGTTGTATTATAAATCATTTCATTAACTTTACTGAGGATGCAGAAAATAAACATTGATTGTTCATTATTATTTTTAGTTGTTAGTGTTTCAGGTAAATGACAATTTATTAAATTTAAAATGCAGTACAATTACTTTCCAATATTCTTAGTCCCATGTTTCCAAAGCCTAATTCATTAAGAGTGTTTTATAATGAGAAACTCATACTGAGCATTTATAGAAGTACTTTTAAAAATCCTTATACGCTTTAAAATCCTAACAATACTTTAACAAGGAGCCCTTCCTATCCAAAGAAACTTGAGTGTATATTGAAAAATAGAAAATTAAGAGCCATGCCAAACTAGAAAGTGCAAATATTTAATTTCATTTTACATTTTTAGCAGTCTCGTTGTGGTATACTCGATATAAAAAGTGACATTTATTCAATTAATACAATTTGATGAATATGGACATACTCATTCATTTGTGAGCTTATCCATAATTAACATGTACATTTACTTTCAGAAGTTTCTCATGCCCAGTAATATGGTGTGTTTGGTTTTGGATTTTACTGCTTTGTTTTGCTTGTGCTTAGAATATTAATACTGAGATTTGCTTGTTCCAAAACACTTGTAAGGATACACAATAGCATTGCTACCTGTGGACACAACACTGTACCACAGATCTGTAAAACTCAGCATGCTTCACTGTAATACTGTGGACTGGAAGACACAATTTTTTTAAATGGCCATATGACTCAAATCATCTGTAGACTTGATGTATCTCCAACAAAATCCCAGTTCTAGTTTTTTACAGAAATAGCGGGAAAAATCCTACATTTCACATGGCACTAAATATCTAAATTTAGTAATACTCAACTGTAGATATTTTCAAGAATTCCCCCAAAGATTCTTTACCTGAAGCCACTTCAGAGCAGAAACAGAAAGTGGCATTCTCAACTCTTGCTTCCTGTGAAATATATTGTCAATGTGGCTGGACCAAAGGATATTTCCCAGCATTCTGTTTAATAAGTAGTAAAGTCCAATTTCATTAATAGATATGTCTTAACAATTTAGGGTCTCCTTTATCATATAAAGCACATGAATTAAAATTAAAAGTAATCATAAATCATCAAAACTATGTGGCATGGAAACTCATGTATCTGTTGAGTATAGCATTGCTTAATCTCAGTACCATCACCCTAGATGCCAATAACCCCCTATCCTCTTCCACAGTGACTTTTGCATTTTTTTCATTTTACCACTGAAACTGCCAGAAACTCAGAGATTTGCAGATGGTACCAAAAGGAATTAGCTTTATATATGCGTGTCCACAACTTTGGCTTGTCTAGAATGCATTATGTGAAGAGCACCTGCATAGAACAATCTACAAATTACATACAAATTGTTAATTATAAATTGTCAATTCAAATAAATAGCAAAACTTTCTTTTAAAAATATATTTCATAATATTTAAAGGAGCACGAATAACCTAGGGAATGTTGCTTGGAAAAGTCAAAGTTAAGTCTGACAAATATCAACTACTGTGTTTATTTTCCCCAAAATTTAGAATATTCAAGGTGAGTGTGGTGGTGCATGCTTTTAATCTCAGCACTCCAGAGGCTGAGGCAGGAGGATCATTGTGAGTTCAAAACCAGCCTGGGCTACAAAGTAAGTTCATGGCCTGCCTGAACTGCATAATGAGACCCTGTCTCAAAAAATAGGGCCAGGGATTTAGCTCAGTGGCTTTAGTGCCTGTCTGGCAGGCATGAAGTTGCAAGTTCAATCCCTGGTACAAAAAAAAAAAGTTAGAATATTCAATTAGTATCTTAATTTTTCTGAGACTGTCCCAAGAATTACAGTGCACAGTTAGGCATGGCTAGAACTAAAAGTAACACTGCATAAGTGAAAGTCACTATGCTGAAGAAGCTTGAACTTGAGCTTTGAGGAAATCTCTGCATGAGAGAAGGCTTTCTAGAGAGCAAACCTGATATGAAGAATAACATAGAAGTAGGACAGTAAGGGGATTTTCGTGGATAATTCAGGAGTAGTCCTTTCTGACTAGAGTAGAGACCTTCCATCTCAGTCCTCCGCACTTGGTGAACACAATGTTTTTTAAGTATTTGAATTGTTACCTTAAATTTTACTAATAGATTTTATATAATAGTGAATTTCTAGGTTTTATGAAAGTTGTCACATGGAAATGTATGCACCCTTACGCCACAAAACATTTATCTTTGTTTCTGACCAACAGCCTCTGGGATAAAATGGCTTATTCTATCAGGCTACCCACTTGGGCTCTAAGACACTTACTTGCGCCATCTTTAGACTAAAGACAATGCGTGGTATGAAGCATAGTCAATGAATCCAGAATCAAGGTATCATGAAAGAAGGCTTTGATTTGAGTAGCTATTATTTTGTTTCACTTCCTCAATAAGCCAATAGGAGTTTTAAATGTGGGACACAAAGCAAGGCTCAGTGACAGGAATGTGTTCCTTAGAGGGAGACTAGTGACCCAGTTAGGGAAACAGAGAATCAAAGCCATCACATAGACCATGCCAATAGGCCCTGCACAAGGGCACATAGGTAAAAAGGCGAATAGAGCTGAATTCAGCTAAGTCCACTGAGTACTGTAGTAGGGTTATGACCATACAAATGGAATTTGTATGACTAGTTTAATAAAAGGTACTTATGAAGAGTTTAATTAAGTATACTTATATTTTAAAAAGTATAAATATTGTGGATCAAAAGCTAAATAGTGTTATGAGAATACCTTAATAGAGAATGCTATTTTTACACACATAAATTGTTCTCTGGGCTTTTTCAGGTGCAATAGCGTAAAGAAGAAAACGCTTTTCAGTTGAACTTTGTCATGTAAAAGAATGTGTGAAACATAATAAACTAAGCAAAATATTTCATAGAAGAACAAAGCGGGAACTGATTTATGAGGTTATTTCCAAAGCAAGGGTAGTATTCTTTTAATCTTATAAAAAAGTGTAAATAAAATTGCCAGGTCTTAACAGAGTAAGTTTCATAAAGACTAAATTCTGCCTGTCTGTGAAATATATATTTTAGAGAAATTAAGGATTTATCACAGAATTAATGTTCATTAGTATAAAAACAAATAATTCTATATCATTCTGACCTTTTTGAATAATCATTCACTAACATTTTAAAGTAAAGTAAATTTTGTTCATAAGAATTGTGTATTATGTAACACTTTACTCATAATTAAAGGAAAAGGCTTATGTTTTCTCCTTAGAAATGCAAATCATTACATCTTATTTAGATTTCATGGCATTAAAATAGTATCATGTTTCATTTTTCCTAATAATCCCTGAGATTCTTTTTTTTTTTTTTTTTTTTTGCGGCACCGGGGATTGAACTCACAGCCTCGCACCTGTCAGACAGGCGCTTAAGCCACTGAGCCAAACTCCCGGCCCTGGTTTTTTTTGAGGCAGGGTCGCACTATGTAGCTCAGGCCGGCCTTGCGCCGCGTTGTAGCTCAAGCCGGCCTCGAACTCACAACGCTCCGCCTACCTCAGCCTCCCAAGTGCTGGGATTAAAGGCGTGCGCCACCACGCCAGGCTTTTGTCCCTGAGATTCTTGACATTGTATTGTTACTAATGTCATGACTTAGCAGACAGAATGCTGGTATTTTCATCATAAAATAAGGGATTTTACTCAAGAACAGATCAAAGAGAAACCGCTCATTATTTCAACTAAAGTCAAATTTGTTCTCTACTAACATTTTCTATGAAGATATTTTCATAATGCTATATCATATTCGATGCTCAATACTTGTCCTCTTCAAATATAAGTACCTTTTATTAAGATAATCATTATTTATTGATACCTTTTTAATTAGATGCAAAAGGTTTCTAATCATTTGTCCTTTCTGATGTTCTTCTAATCAAAACATGATGAAACAAAAATGACATGAGAAAAAAATTTGACACTTGATTCTTCAAGGTTATTTAAAAACTATTTTTGCAAGTTTTAAGTGAGACATTTTGGAAGCATATCACTCTCCAAATGCACAACACACCATGATCTTTTTGGCCACAGATCAAAGTCACAAATGGAGACAAAATTACCATCTATACAAATGCCAAAACACAGCTGGGAGTGGTGGTACACACCTTTATTCCCAGCACTCAGGAGGCTGGGGTAGGTGGAACGTTGTGAGTTCGAGGCCGGTTTGGGCTACAAGGAGAGTGCAAGGCCGGCCTGAGCTACACAGCGCGACCCTGCCTCAAAAAATAAAGAAATAAATACCTAGGGCTGGGAGTTTGGCTCAGTGGCTTACGTGCCTGTCTGGTAGGCACGAGGCTGTGAGTTTGATCCCCGGTACCACAAAAAAAATAAAATAAAAACAAATGCCAAAACACAACTTTTGTTGGAAAACACATGGCAATTTTTAAAAGATAAAATTATTACTAACATGTATTATTATTTTATTTAAACAGTTTATTTTTGTAATCAAAAGTTTTATGGTAAGGTAACCGTCATAGTGACAAGAAGAACTCAGCAAGGTACTTGCTTCTACCAAATGTGTTGTGTAGATAAAATTGTGAACTCTTAACAGTAATCAATAATATCCTGTGTATAAGTGCATATGTATTTGTATGTGACTCACTGTCTCTTTGAAAATGTAAGATTTAAATATGTTCTAAGACAAAAATTTCTCAGTGAAACCAAAATCTGAGGGATGTAATTAACACTAATATAAAATATAGAAAGAAAAATGGCAAAATAAGAATAGCCATAAAAATTGGAAAGATATGTGCAAAGACCTTAGCATACATTTTTCTGAAGAACTCAGCTCAACGAGTCATTACATACAAAATGATGAATTCATATTTATTTAATACGGCCAAGGTTATGATAGTGCTTAATAGATGGCTATCTGTATATACATTCATAAATTCACTGCTAGTCAAATGGTGTAACAGTCAATTTCATAAGAAATTCAGTAACTCTATACCAGATCAGTCATGTGTTATTCTTGTGGCCATTAATTCTAGAGAAGAGAAAGCATATATCTGCACATGAACATAAAGGGTTCCTAGTAATTTTGCTGGAATAGATGAAAACTGGGAACGATCTAAATGCCATCAGTAGATGAATGAGTAAACAATTTGCAGTATATCAATACTATTGATTACTACTGAGCCATGAGGAGCCTTGGACTATTGATACATACAACAACATGGATAAACCTCAGAATAATTGTACTTGGCAAGGAGACTCAAATCACGTACAGCGAATCTACATATGCAACATACACACCTATTAATCAATAGAGTACACATAAAATTTCAGAAAGATGCAAACTATGGCGAAAGAAAGCAGCTTACCACACCAGTAGGCTTCAGGGATGAATCAAAAACTGGGCACTTGAAAACTTTCAAAGGTAATTCATAGTCTTTAACTTGAGTTGGTGATTATTTCAGAGATTTGTAAGTATTTCACAAATTATCCAACTGTACAGTTTAAATATGTACACATATTGCACTATATATTGGGAAGAGAATTTTTAAATGTTATAAATTTATAACAAGATATAAATGAAGTCTATAAAGCTTTATGTATAAATTATTCTTCAGGAGCACAAATATTAAATAGACTGTTCTAGTTTGTAATAATTAGTAGTGTTATATATTCAAATGCTGAAATGTGTGCCCTGTGATTATTGGCTCATTTTCATTGGCTATTAAGTCTTTCAAAGTTAAATAAAAGTAGAGAATTAGGCATCATTGAGAAAATGCAACTCTTATTTATTTGCTTATTATTTATTTATTTATTTATTTATTTAAATTGTGTGATAGTTTGAAAAGAGTCCATTTCACCCCTTAAATTTTTTATATCAAAAGGTTGGGTGCTATTCCCTTTACTGTGTTTGACCATCTTCTATCTTTCAATCATTAGTTTATGTAAAAATGATACTGCATATTTTCCAGTTTGGGGCCATGAAAGGTAATGTAGTTTCTCCCTTATTCTCAGAACTATTTGAACTTGAAGATGTGTATAAAGTTCTCCTATGTTGTGAAAAATCACACTGAGAGGTGTGAGCAACAGGTTTATGGGACATTCCTTATTTTCAAGTCATCCAGCCTATGATTTACATTTTCAAATTAAGAAACAAGCAGATTATTTCAGATTCAGCTTTTGAGTGACTCCCATCCCTGAAATTTTCTGAGCTGAGTCTACAACTATGATGGATCATGACACAGTTATGTTCCTTCCTATGTTCTACCTGAATTCCTGGCTTGCAAAATACGTGAGCATAATAAGCTATTGCTTTAAGCCACTGAGTTACAAGGTAGACTCTACTCTAAACAGTAACTGTTCATTAACGGGGTGGGCATTTTAATATCAGTATTTAAAAATGGGTTTTCTTTTCAAGATGCACAATGTTCAAAAGATGAGATTTGGGAAGTAGAGATTTGGGAAGGGAATTTAAGAATGGGGAAGGGCAACACAAAGGAAGAGAGTAGAGTTGAAGTAAAAAGGATCAAGACACAATTTGTATACCTACCGATTCCCCAAAATAAATATATTTATTGTGTGTCACAATCAAATACTAATAAAAAATAAATTAATTGCTAAAAAATCAAGATTAGCATTTAAATATAAATGGAAGTCTCTGGATTCCCAGGTGTTAGTGATTCTCCAAGCATGTGAAAAAGCCTGAATTAGAAATGGTGGGAATTATTCTCCTGAAATCTGGCAGCAGTTGTGCCATATGAGAACAGCTGTTGGTTTTAAACAGTTAGGGTTTCACATAGTTAATATCAAAATGAAAATGGGCTTATTAAAAATACATTTTGCTTTGTTTATTCTTCCAGTGACAGGTGCAAACAAATGTAAATCTTTATTTAGAATTCAGAGATTAAAAGGATATCAAAGATGCTGTCTTAAACTCTTTTAGACAAACGTGCTACTCAGTAATGCACAGTACATTACAAAACTAAAATAGAGATTTTCAGGATGTATTTAAGGCTAAATTCAATTTCCAAACAATGTTTTCTTTACTACTTTCCAGAAGATAAGAAAGACCTCAGGAACTTATATTTCCAGAAAGACTAAACAAAGACTATCCTTGGAAGCATAAGTTGCTCGGCTTACTGTCCACAAAGTAGATTTTTATGATCATGGCAAAGGTGAAAGTTGATTATACTGATTGAGATCTCTTATCAATAAGCTTTGGATGCAGAATTTTTGAAGTTTTTTGGAATGTTTACATACACACGCGGGCGTGTCTGTGTGTGTGTATATATACATATGTGTATATATATATATATATATATATATACGTATCACTGCATATATATACATATATATACGTATCACTACATATATACATATGTAAAATATATACATATAGTAAAATATCTTGGGAATAGATACATCTCTACACACAAATTTATTTGTCTTTCATATGTACCTTATATAGAGTGCCTGAAGGTAACTATGTATAATTATTGTTACTGCAGTTGCATTTTATCTGAACTTTCACATAAGATCAGGCATAAAATTTTCCATGTGTAGCATCATATTGGTACTCAAAACAGTTTTGGATGTTAGAGCATTTTGGATTTTGGAGCATTTTGGGGTTTGGAACATTTTGGGTTTCAGATTTGCAGATTAGGATGTTTAGCCTATATTACAGAATTGAATACTCTTGACCACATATAAATTTATAAAACAGTATTTGCTTTAAACTTTTATCATTGATATAACAACACCTGAATACATTAGGCAATTATTGAAAAAATAAAATTATAACATATAACTAATTCATTGATAGCTTTCAAAGGTCAAAATATAATATTGCCATTAGTTTCTGTTTACACAGGCACTACAGAAGCATTCCTCTATTTTTTCATTCTTTCATTTCCATTAAGATTTTATTACTTATTTAATTTACAGGAATTGATCACTGGCCAGGGATTTAGCTCAGTGGCCTAAGTGCCTACCTGGCAGGTGCGAGGTTGTGAGTTCGATCCCTGGTACAAAAAAAAAAAAAAAAAAAAAAAAAAAAGGCTTGGTAGCAAATATTTTTGACTCTTCACTGAATTCAGATTCAACTTTGACACATAAAGCTTTAAAATAATTGTTGAAATAATATTAGAAACATGATCATTGTTATAAAGTAAATAAATAAACAATTCCAACTTGCTAGACATGGTTGTGTTACACCTGTAATCCTTGCTCTGCAATTTAGAGCAGAAAGACCCAAGATCAAGGCATAGCTTGAGAAATCTGCACTTTAGCAATGTCATGTCTCAAAAAACTAAGGATGTATCTCAGTGTGGAGTGCTTGGCTAGTTTATTTAAGGCCCTGGGTTTGATCCCCAGTGCTTAGGAAAAGAAAGAGAGAATCATATCATTCAAAGTTTTAAAATTAAAGAACAAAAAGTAAGCGACTGGAGATAATAGCTCAATAAAACGTCCTTAGTTCAATCTTCAGTATGGCAATATAAATCAACAAATATTGCTTAAAATTTAAGTTTATTTTAAGATTAACAAGAAGGTTACATAAAGTCTTTCCAAGAAAATGGATTTTGAGCATAAAGGAAGACATACTATGCTTTTAACAGAAATATTTACTTTACACTAAATACATAGTATTTGTATCTCAATTTACATTTCTGTATTGCAAAAACATGAAAAATTAATATAATTATAAAGTAACTATATCTTTTATACTTGCTTTACTTTTGTACTTTGACTTCAATGATGATAACTGACAGATCAATAGATCACATCAAATATGACACATGACTCAGCCTTGGAGGATGAGAATTAGGGCTACTACAGTAGTTTTAACACTGAGAGTACAGTTGGCCTCAAAAGCAGTACTCAGTGATCAATATTTCTTCAACATCATTAGTTCAATGTGCCAGTTATCTTAGTACTGATTTGAACTCTACTAAGTAGATAATTTATAATGTGCATGTCTGAAAAATCACAAAAGATTGTTTCAAAGATTTATGAATTGTATATCAGAAATTTTTAGAGGAACTATGCTGTGTATCCAATATAAAATGATACAGAAAAAGAAGAGTGTGGGATGATTATGACTGTGTTGATAACAGGAGATCTTATTTTTCTTTTCAATCAAAATCACAAGAGAATTTCTAGACAGTTTTTTTTCTTATACTACTTTGCAGAAAGCAATACAGAAACAGTAGTCAAATAATACCCTTCAAACTGAGGTTTATTTGATGTTTCAACCCCTGTAATGCCTTTGCAATTAAGTCTATAACACTGTCTTGGTATTTAATGGCATTGTACTTTTCTTTTTTCTCATCTGTTTTTAAGTAAGTATCTAGGGTAGCACTCAAAAACAATTGAACCGGGAGATGAAAGTTTGCAGTGAAAAATTTTTTATAACGTAAAGGAAATAAAAGCTTTGTTGATAGCAATGATAGAGGGAATAGATTGAAACAACTAGTTGAACAGGACTAAGGAAATGAGAAACGGTGAACCAGTGATTGAAGGAATAGACAGTGCTCTTGAG
Source organism: Dasyprocta punctata (assembly GCA_004363535.1). Lineage (NCBI taxonomy): Eukaryota > Metazoa > Chordata > Mammalia > Rodentia > Dasyproctidae > Dasyprocta > Dasyprocta punctata. The sequence goes on from RJWM01016416.1 coordinate 42,428, forward strand.
AAATATTAATACTATTATAGTGGTGCAAAGTTCTACACTAAATTCTTTAAAAATAAATTTAATAGGAGCATGCTACGTTTTAAGATAAGAAGAGGGTTTTTAATTTTTCTGATACTGTAGAATATTCTTAACTATTCTGAAACACATTACTTTCTTTTTTGTTCCTGCTGTTTGCCCTCAGGCTATTTTACTGCTCATTAGCAGCTTCACCAGAGAGTGGACAGAGAAATTAAAGCACTGAAACAAGAGTCATTCAATTGCAATTCCCATTAAGTGCCGTAAAAAAAAAAAATATATATATATATATATATATATATATAGACATGCAATCTGACTCTAACATCTAAAGCAAGTTGTGGGGAATATCTAAGACATTCTGTTGTTCAAATCATTCTCCTCCCTGAGTATCAAAGGTAATTACATGTTGACTCTATTATAATATATTTCCATAGTAATTACTGACGTGTATGCAGAGAGAAAAACAAACCAAGTGGGTGAGGCAATTACACCAGTCAGCAGTTCTCAACCTTGGGCTTCCATCACATCTCCACAGCACATTTTTTAACAGCAGATCAGTGGGCCCCAACTGCACAGTTTCTGTAAACAGGGGTACATTAGTAACTAAGAATATGAATATCTAGCAATTCCATGGTGGTAGTCCTGATGCTTCTCTTGAAAGGACCACGCATTGAAAATCATTAACCTTCATAATTTAGAAAACATTACGTAGTTGCTAACAGTTGATTTTAATTTTTCCTTTTCATAAAGCTTATGAATCCTTACATGATTTCTTACTAGACATCTGGCAGCCATGCCATCATTTTTGGACTTGTCCTAATTTGTAAGCAGAAAGAGAACCATAAATTGCTATCCAACTTCTACAGTCACTTCCAAAACTGGAATAGCAAAAGTATGCAATATTTAGATTTTGTTTTCCAGTTCATTTTCACTCTATCAAAACATGTTTTCAACCATAAACCATTAATTGACCAATTAAGTCACTTGAAGCAATATTTTGCCTTTTTTGTTTTAAATTACCAAAGAACCAGCATGTAATGTTTGAATAAACATTTAGAAATCTAAAGGAAAATGTAAGTCTCTTTCTATTTTCACTTTATCCACAATCCTATGCTGGAGACATGCCGATATATTTAGCTAGTCATATGGAAACACATGCAATCAAATAGAATATAGTATACAATGATACTTTTATATCATTGTTACATGTTGTACATGTGCTATAATAGATATTACATATAGATTTAGTATTGTATTTTATTTTTAATGGGCAAATAGTGATTATTAAAAATTCTTAAATAGAAATTCCAAGCATATGCAATTCATAAGTGATGCCTGTTTGTTATAATATTTTTGGTACTGAGAATAGAACACAGGGCCTCATATATTCTAGGAAGCAGGAATTATTTTTCTCTGAGTTACATCTCCAGCTCTTCATAAATTTTAAATTACTCTCTGTTTTGAGCAGAACAATGAAATCTTATTCTGTCCTGTTCCAGCTCATCTAAGATTGGAATCTTCCCTTTCTCCAGGCTATTCAGATTGCATCTGTCCCCTGTCCATTAGACTTGGTCACCATCTGGGTTGTTAAACTAACTCTTGTGGTATCAATATTCATATGCAAGTTAACTCTTGTGTTACTTCATAATATCACCAAGGCACAAAAGCACTTAATAATATCACCAAAGCACAAAATAGCATCACCAAAGCAAAGGAGGCACTAGGACATAAGATGTTAAGTCTGATTCCTTCTCTTGCTACACAGCACCTAAAGAAAAAGTCAAAGTATATACAGGATTTAGTGTTTGCAGTTTCAGACCTCCACCATGGTTGATGAATGTATCATCTACAGGTAGAATGGAGCAATAACAATAATACATTAGTATCATTACAGCATAATGATAAAAATAGTCTGGCCTATTTTATAATTTGAGTGATTTGTAGAAAAATGGATGCCCCTTGAGACCATAATGCTAAGTGAAATAAATCAAATACATGAAGCTAAATATTGCATTGTTTCTCTTATATAAAAACCTGACATATAAATAAAAAGCAAAAATGGATAATAAGAAAAAAGATGGATAATAAGAAACAAAGAGATTGATTTTTTTTTTGAAAAATTAAAGGGGACCAAGAGAAGGAAATAGAGGGAAGAAAGTGAAGGGAAAAGAAAGGGACAAAAAAAGAATTAAGATTTCATGATGTACTGCAAATATATATCAAAAAAGAAGTAATAAAAATGCTTCAATAAAAATTAAACATGTATGAAAAATTTTTTAAAACTTGATCATAGTGCTTCTTTAACTCATTCTCTTTTATTTTTTCACTTTCATAAATTTTCACTTTGATTGGAAAATAATTTTTTAATCTTTACCTAGAATATCTCAAATAATCCATTTTCAAAATTCAATTATAAATTAAAAATAAGCTATATTTACAAGCAAATTCTTTATGCATAGCAGTTAGATGCCACCAACTGTGTTTACCTTAGAATCAGACTATTCTAAATTTAAATCTTGGCCCTGTACTTGATTCTGAATAGCAATTTAAAAGTTTCTTGAAAAAATGCTGTGTTTGTGTAACCTATGCAGCACAGTGTCAGGGTACATTTTAAGCTTTCTACAAATAATAGTTTTTAAATGGTGTATTGATTTGACATTGTGATTGATTCAGTTTGGGTTGCATTGAAAAATATCATAGCCTTGGTGGTTTATGAGCAAAGGAAGCTTGCCTCTCACTATTACGTAGGCTGGATACTCAAGATCAGCGTTTCATCAAAACTGAGTGCTAGAGAGAACCTTCTTCCTGGTTGCAGAAAATAGTCAACATTTTTTATCCCTCATAAGGTAGAAGGAAGAGAGGTATCCAGTCAACTGGCTTTCTCTTACCAGAGAACTGATTTGAATCATGAAGACTTTACCCCACGACCTCCTTACCTTCCCAAGTACCAAACCTGCAAGCATGACAACACTATAGATTCGGTTTCACATATGATTTCTGGAGTTACACAAATATTCCATAATGATGCTAAATTGCTGAAATTCACACATCTCTCAACTGTGCATGGTCTTCATAAAAAAGTATTGTGTAAGCAATATGACAGT
>RJWM01016417.1:0-45533 GCA_004363535.1 Dasyprocta punctata
CTTGTAATCTCAGTGTCGTCATATAGGGAATAAAAAATGGATTGTAACAGATACGGCATCCTGGTTAAAGTAGTACATTTAGAAATAACAGTAGATTCAAGCACAATCTGGTTACTGACAAACTGTGGTTACTATTAGTCTAGTATTTTTAACCATAGGAGCAAGTTCTGTAGTTATATAGTATAATCCAACTCATACCAGGAAGTTGTATGCAACATTTTTCCACTTAGTAGAGTGATTTTGCCCTGCTGTCAGAGGAGAGTTAAGAGACATAGGGGGTAGGGTGGAGAGGTAGATGAGGTTAAATATAGTAGGAGCAAATTTGGTGAGCAAAGATTAATCATTCACATTTTGAGTAATTATAGGATACGAGAAGGATGGATTGGAAGAGTAACCCTAGGAATATTGAAGTGAACCAGAAAGAGAAGAGAGAATGTTTACCCACATGAAAGTCTCATAAAATCAAGAGAGATAGTTGATGAAAGAGGGGAAGAGAATGAGTGAAATAATACAAAGGAAAAGTTTATGGATCTAAATCATAAATGAGAGGGAAAAGAAAGTAGAAAAGAGAAGCAAAAGAAAAACAAAAAGAGAGGAGAAAAAAGAAAAAAGAAAAAGCAGGTGGAAAAGAAGCAACAAACATACTGTAAGAAAAAAGTGGCAAAAAACAGGGAGAAAAGAGAAAAGAAAAGGGATAAACACAAAGAAAAATGATAACAACAACAACAACAACAAAATAAACATCAAAACAAAACACACTAACCCAGTGAATTACCAAGAGGAAAACCCACCAGACAGAGAAAAACAGAACTAGTGAAATTCCTCTAGTGTCTACAGTTCCATGGTAGGTCCAAGTCTGACCCCAGAATGTGTACTCTAGCCAAGATTGAAAGTGGATTTGGGCTGGGTTTGGTCTGACCTTTGTCTCTGGATTTGGGGAATGGGATTAGTTTTCTGTGGCTGGAGTTTTCCCCAGCTGTTTAAAAAAGAAAAAAGAAAAGTGAGAAAAAGAAATTTTAAAAATAGGGAAAAGAAAAGAAAAGAAGGTGACACTACCCACTCAATTCTATTCTGCATGTCTTTGTCCCCAAGCACAAAGATGGTTCACTTAACTTAGAGGCCAACATTGAGTCTCCAGTATGGCACCATTTCTCCAGGGTGATCAACCTGTGACCTGGTGGGAGGTTGATTATTTTGGGCCACTTCCATCATGGAAAGAACAATGCTTTGTCCTCTCTGGCATACACACATATTCTGCATATGGATTTGCCTTCACTGCATGTAAGGCTTCTGCCAAAACTACCATCATGGGCTCACAGAATCCCTTATCCACCATCATGGAATTCCACATAGCATGGCCTCTGACTAAAGAACACATTTTGCAGCCAAAGAAGTGATGCAATGGGCTCATGCTCATGGATTTCACTGGTCTTACCTCATCATCCAGAAGCAGTTGGACTGATAGAAAGGTGGAATGAGGCTGGGAATTTAGCTCAGCAGTATAAGTGCCTGCCCAGCAAGTGCAAGGTTATGATAGTTCAATCCATGGTACCCCAAAGAAAAGAAAGAAAGAAAGGTGGAATGGTGTATTGGGTGATACTATGTACCCCCAAGTCCTCATATATTTTCGATGGAGCTGAGTCTGGTGCTTGTGATTGGTTTGTTGTCTAGCGCTAGGGTTGGTGATGTGAGTGCTGCACCTGCCCAGAGGTAGAGTTGAGATAGAGTGTAAAGGAGGTGGGTCTTCCTCTTTCTTACTTCCTCCCTCTCTCGCCAGCATGCCTTGCTGTTTTGCAGTCATCATGAATGGCTGCCCTGCCACACCATGCTGCCTTGGAGCCAACTAAGTATGGACTGAGACTCCAGAGAAACTGTAAGAATAAACCTTTCCTTCCCTAATTTTGGACATCAGGTATTTTGTCTTGGCAATGAGTAAAAAGTAATTAAGACAAATGGTCTTTTGAAGACACAGTTAAGATGCCAGCTAAGTGGCAGTAGCTTGCAGGGCTGAGGTAAGGTACTTCAAAAGGCTATATATGCTTTGAACCAGTGTTTGCTATGTGGCACTCTGTCTCCCATAGCCGGAATTTATGGGTCTAGAAATCAAGGAGTGGAAGTAGGAATGGTGCCACTCACATTACTCCTAGTGATCCACTAGCAAAATTTTTGTTTCCTGCTCCCACAACATTATCTTCTGCTGGCTTGGAAGTTTTAGTTCCAAAGTGGGGAAGGGTTATATCAGGAAGCACAATGATAGGATTAAACTGGAAGCTAAGACTTCCCACGGGTCACTTTGGTCTCCCCATGACTCTGAGGAAATAGGCTAAACAGGGAGTCACAGTGTTGTTAGGTGTAACTGACCCAGACTGTCAACAGGAAATTGGGCTACTATTCCACAGTGGAGGAAAGAAAGAATATACGTGGCATGGAGGAGATCCTTTAGGGCACCTCTTAGTATTACCATGCCCTGCTATTAAAGTCAATGGGAAACTACAACAACCTAATACAGACAGAATGACAAATAGCCCAGAGCCTTCAGGAAGGAAGGTATGGGTCACTCCACCAGGGAAAGAACCAAGAGCTGCTGAGGTGCTTGCTGAAGGTTAAGGGAATACAGAATGGGTAGGGGGAGAAGGTATTTTTAAATACCAGCTAAGACCTCATGATCAGCTATAGAACAGAGAATTGCAATTATGCTATTTCTCCCTCAATATGGTTCTAATGTAATATAATGTTGATAGACTTAATGTTGGTTCTTATGGATTGTTAAGCTGCATTATAATGTTCAAACTGGGAAATGATAAGAATAAGCATCACCCAAGGAAAACTCAATTTCTATTCTGGTGAGGGAATTAGTACGTTTCCATTTGTATGCAGGATAGTTATAACATGTTAGGTGTAATTATAAGCATGTCTTGTATCTGGTTTAAAGAAATGTCTGGTTGCCAAGTTGGCAAGGGATGAATTGTTATGGTTTATACATTATGCCAACTTGAGAAGTCTAGAAGTTTAAGTAAGGGATTCAGCAGCTCTGCATCCTGAGGTGTAGAGGACAAGCTGTTACCATTCTAGGGTACTGTTCATTGTGTTAATTTGAGAAGGTCAGAAGTTTAACTAAGTGATTCAGCAGGGATCCAGGGTTTGTAACATTCTCAGCCTGTGCAAGAGGAGGGCGCAAAGATGCTGTGAATGCTACACCCACCCCAGGGGAGTAGCCTGCATACAATAAAAGGCAAATGAGGAGGAACTGATTGCTGGTTCTTTGGAGGAGTTCCAGTCTTCACCTTCATCTTGGAGGTCAACTCCTGGATTCTGACACAGACTGTTCAGCTTCTGCCTGGGACTCGTCAACCTTTGCTGTATGCTCTTCAGCCTTCCATCATAGATTCTTCAGTCTTCAGTCTTCCATCACAGACCCACTGGCCTCCTGATATGGACTTACATGGGACACTGCAATAAGTTCCAGCCCTTGGGATGGACCATTCCACCTCCAGCATGCAAACACCCTCTGTACACTCCCTCATCTGACTTTGTGGCTGACCATTGTAAGCCAATCTTGTAATTTCTTGTATATTTGTGTATCTTGTATTGTATCTGTTTCTCTAGTAAACCCTCACTGATACAGTGCTCTTGCCAGGATCCTACTCTGTTGCTGGCTTTCCTACTGGTCTCCAGTCCCTGAGTCCCATCAATGGCAGGAACAGGAGCCCATCTCAGACCCTCTTCATGCCAGTCACTGCAGCACCAGCTCAACAGCACGAATTGAGCTTTCTGCCAGTCGCCATAGCTCCAGGTCAATGGTGGAAACAGGAGCCCATCTAGGACCCTCTTCTGTACATTTAATAGGAAAGATTGCTTTCCTTTCTTCTTTTTTTTATGTCTCTTCTCTCTTCCTTTGCTGCCTTCTACTCCTCTTCCTCCTCTTTCTTCTTCCTCTCCTCCTTCTTCCTCTTTTTCTTCTCCTTCCCCTACTCCTTCTCCTTTTCCTCCTCTTCCACCTCCTCCTTTCTCTCTCCTCTCAAGAAAAGAAAAAACATATAATTCATAGTTTGTTAAAGACCTCAGAATTAACAAGCTGTAGAATGAAACAGAATAAATTTTATAAATAAAGACATACAGAAAAAGGGAGAAAAAAGTAAAAGCAACTCTCCTTTACATAGGTGGAAGTCCATGAAATATGAACTCTACTGAAGACCTGATTTGAACAAACAGAAAAACTCAAATGAAACATTCAGCTTATAAATCTATACACAATTCAAACTCAAATACATTCCTTAGCCAGTAGACAAGGAAACAAAGGAGGGGGACTATGGGAAAGGGAAGAGGAAATAAATATTAAGATGTGTTATGTGCCAACTCCCCACAATGAATGTAATCATTATGTACTGTGAACATGTATTATTAAAAATTTTAAAACTTTTTTATTAAATAATTCTTCTAACTTAGTTGTGAACAATAAGAACAAGTCAAACAGTTGAAAAGCAATAAGATCTTCAGTAGTAAGCTAAGCAAGGAGATTCTAAGCATAGACACTCTTGACTTCAGGTAAAAATGGATTCAGTCAGTTTTTGGAGGCCATTACAAAATGATTTAAAAGAAATGAATGACTCAGAAAATAAGTCCTCATGATAGCAAGTATGAAGAAATGGAAAGATATATGTTGGAATCTATATACTTATACAAATTGGCCTTTGATACACTCAAAGTTTAATAGAAATTTAGGAAAGATAAAACAAAATGGGAAATGTACAAGAGCAAGTCCCTAAATGGCATGATATGAAATTCTAGTCAGTATTCTGGGCTGAAACATTAAACAGGAAGATGATACCAAGGACAACCTGATAGTTGTGATTCTCTGGAGAAGCAGAACCAAAAGGAAATAGATGTAGATGTAGATAAAGACTATATAGACATGAGATTTAAAATGAGACATCAGCTCATGCCACTGTAGAAGCTAGGTCCCATGTTCTACTGTCTGGTAGCAGGAGACACAGGATGACTCATGGTATAGTTCCACTCTATGGCCACAAGCCTGAGAACCAGGAGAGTCCGTGGTGTAAGTTATAGTTCGACTTCATGAGGATACTTATGCCTAGCTTGAAAACCATCAGGCAAAGAGCAAATTGTCCTGTGCCCTACATTTTGTTCTACCCAGGCGTCCAGCAAATTAAGAGATTTTCACCCACTTTGGGCAGGAACATCTATTATATTCAGTCTACAGATACAAATATTATCCTTACCCAGGTACAACTTCACAGACATGCCAAGAATCATGTTCAGATAGCTGGGTATCTCATGGTTCAATCAATTTAACACATTAAATTGACAATCTTGGACAATGAAAGTCCATTTAAACAGCAAGAAGAGGTGGTGCCACACTCCAGGGTATGCTCCACCTAGCTGCCTGGGTCCAGGTAGTCTTGGCCCCCACCCAGTAAGGTTGAGGCTCCACCAGCACACTCCGGGTGTGCACCCTCACCAGCTGAGCACAGGATCCAGCTCTACCAGGTCCCGTGACTCAGCGCAACCCACCAGGGGAATGCCTGGCCAGCCTTGCAGGACACAGAGGTACTGAGCCCAGCCCAGCCCAGGTACCCAGAGCTGCTCATCAGGGACTGGCCAGTGTAGCTGCAGGGCCTTGGAGAGCTTGGGCTCTGCCCATCAGAGCGCAGGGCATAAGCTTCATTGTTCAGTGGAGTGGCTGGTGTGCCAGGTCCTAGAGGATTCAGGGCTGCCCAGCCAGGAGCAAGGCCCCAGCACTGTAGGCCTGGGACTCGCCCAGGCTTGCCTGGCACTCCATAGGCTCTGAAATTCTTGTAGCCAGACTCAGGGTCCGGGTGGCGCCACACTCCGGGTTATGCTTGCCAAGCTGCCTGGATCCGGGAGGTCTCAGGCCCATCCAGTAAGGTAGAGGCTTCACCAGCACACTCCAGGAGTGTGCCCTCACTAGCTGCACACAGGATCGAGGTCTACCCAGTCCAGCGCAACCCACCAGGGGAATGCCCAGTCAACCTCACAGGTCACAGAGCCACACAGGCCCCTGAAGAAAATGACAAAACAAAAGACCAAGAGGCAGCCTCAATTCCCCAGCCCACTGAGAACAAACCCAAGAGACACTGAAATGGAAAACACTAGGAGTCACAAAATTGAACTTTCTGAAATGATAGCAAATGCAGTAAAAGAAACAGCTTGATGAAGCTATAGAGAAACTCAAACCAGAAATATTCCCTCAGCTAAAAAATGAAATGAGAATCATTATGAAAGAAATGTGTATATCTAAAGAAGAGCAAGATAAAAAATTAGGAGAACTTAAAAAAATGATGGAAACTTGGAATGAACAATATAAGACACAAACAGAATGCATGAAACAGATGCAAAGGGAAATGCAGGAAATGAAAAATTCCATGGAAAGTTTGAAAAACCGCTTGAATAAAGCTGAAGATACAATCCCAGATGTTGAAGACAGCATAGGAGCTTATAGTCATGAAAGAAAAGAGCTCTTAAAAATAGTAAGGAACCAAGAAACAACAATTCAACAGCTGCAACATGATGCTAAGAGAAATAACATAAGATTAATAGGCATAAATGAAAAAGCAGGGGTCAATACTAATGACCTGCGAAGACTATTCACAGAAATAATAGCAGAAAACTTTCCAAACATGGGAAGAAAATCCGAAATATAGGTAACTGAGGCATACAGAACCCCAATTAACCATAACCAAAATAAATCCTCACCCAGACATATAATAATAAGGGTATCAGAAATACAGCACAAGAACAAAATACTAAAAGCTGTCAAAGAAAGGAAACACATCACCTACGAAGGAAAGCCTATCAGAATCATGGCAGACTTCTCAACACAACCCTTAAAGTCAAGAAGAACTTGCAGTGAAGTATTTCAAATCCTGAAAGAAAGCAACTTTCAACCCAGATTGACGTACCCTGCAAAACTATCCTTAAAAATGGATGGAGAAATAAGATACTTTCATGACAAAGAACAACTGAAGAAATTTATGGCCACCAAACCAACACTACAAAGAGTACTGAAAGACACTCTAGAAAGAGACAAAGATAGCTACAATCTTAAGAACAACAACAAAAGGAAACCACTAAACAGGGCAAATAATTAAACAGAAAATGTAGAAAACCACCAACAGAAAGATATCATGACAGGGATGAGCCAGTACATATCAGTTATATCAATCAAGGTAAATGGTCTCAACTCACCAATAAAAAGAAACAGACAAGCAGAGTGGGTTAAGAAACAAAACCCAGCAATATGCTGTGTAAAAGAAACACATTTCACTCAAAAGGAAATTCACAGACTAAAAATCAAAGGCTAGAAAACAATACTCCATGCAACAGGAACTCAGAAAAAGCAGGGGTAGCTATTATGTTTGCAGACAATATGAACTTCAAACCGAGAATGATCAAAAGAGATAAAGAAAGTCACTACATACTTGTTAGGGGTAAACTTCAAGAGGAAGAGGTTACAATCATAAATATATATGCACCAAATATAGGAGCACCCAACTATGTAAGACAATTCTTAATAGACATGAAAAACCAACTAAACAATAATACAGTTATAATGAGGGGACTTTAAAACCCCACTGTCACAGAGAGACAGATCAACCAAACAAAAAATCAGCAAAGAAATAACAGAACTGAATCAATCAAACTTGTGAACAAATGGATCTAGTAGATGTGTACTGAGTATCACCCATCAACATCAGAATACACATTCTTCTCAGCTGCACATGGGTCATTCTCTAAAATAGATCATATACTGGTCCACAAAACATGCTTAAGTAAATGCAAAGGAACTGAAATAATTCCATGCATATTATCTGACCATAGTGCAGTAAAATTGGAAATGAATGACAAAAAAACCTACAATAACTGCATAAACACATGGAAATTAAATAATACCCTCCTAAATAACCAATGGGTCACAGAAGAAGTTAAAGAAGAAATTAAACAATATCTACAATTGAATGAAAATGCAAATACAAATTACTGGAACCTGTGGGACACAATGAAAGCAGTCCTCAGAGGGAAATTTATAGCACTAAACTCTCACATCAGAAAAACGGAAAGCACACACATAAACAACCTAATGCTTCACCTCAAACTTCTAGAAAAAGAAGAGCAAGTCAAGTCCAAAGCCGAAAGAAGGGAGGAAATTGTTAAGATTAGAGCAGAAATTAATGCAATTGAAACTAAGAAAACAATACAAAGAATTAATGAATCGAAGAGTTGGTTCTTTGAAAGAGTAAATAAAATTGATGAACCCCTAGCCAACCTTATCAAAAAGAGGGAAGAAAAAACTCAGATTCATGCAATAAGTAATCAAAAGGGTGAAATCACTACAGACCCAGTGGAAATACAGAAGATCATCAACACCTACTTCAAAAACCTTTACTCACATAGATTTGATAACACAAGAAATGCACAGATTTCTAGAGACCTATGAACTACCAAAGATGAATCAAGAAGATGTAAAGCTGCTGAATAACCCAATTTCAGCTAATGAAATTGAAAATGTAATTAGGACCCTACCAACAAAGAAAAGCCCAGGCCCTAATGGATTCACTGCCGAATTCTACAAGAAATTTAGGGAAGACTTAATGCAAACACTCCTCAAACTCTTCAGTGAAATCAAAAGGGAAGTAAGAATCCCTAACTCATTCCTAGAAACAAGTATTACCCTAATACCAAAACCAGAGAAAGGCCCAACCAAAAAAGAAAATTACAGGACAGTCTCCCTAATGAACATAGATGCAAAAATCCTCAATAAAATACTGGCAAACAGAATACAGCAAGTCATCAGGAAAATTATACACCATGATCAAATGGGATTCATCCCAGGAATGCAGGGATGGTTCAACATATGTGTATCAATAAATGTAATACACCATATCAACAGGGTCAAGGACAAGAATCACACGATCATCTCAATAGAAGCAGAAAAAACTTTTGACAAAATCCAACACCCATTCACGATAAAAACCCTACAGAAAATCGAAACAGATGGTCTCTGCCTCAACCTGATAAAAGCCATATATCATAAACCAACAGCCAACATCTTACTAAATGGAGAAAAACTGAAAACTTTCAACCTAAAATCAGGAACAAGACAAGGATGTTCATTATCACCACTCCTATTCAATATAGTTCTGCAAATATTAGTCAGAGCAATTAGAGAAGAGAAAGAAATAAAGAGAATAAGGATAGGAAAGGAAGAAGTGAAATTATCATTATTTGTGGATGATATGATATTCTACATAGAAGTCCCCCAAAAATCCATTAGAAGACTCCTAGGAGTAATAACCAAATTCAGTAATGTAGCTGGATACAAGGTGAACACTCAAAAATCAATAGCATTCCTGTACACAAACAACAAAGTCACTGAGAGAGAAACAAGGGAAACCACACCCTTCATTATAACATCCAAAAAAATGAAATACTTAGGAATCAATCTAACAAAGGAAGTAAAAGATCTATCCAGTGAAAATTACGTTACTCTAAAGAAGGAAATCGAAGATTTCAGGAAATGGAAAGATATTCCCTGTTGATGGACAGGAAGAACAAACATCGTGAAAATGGCCATTCTCCCAAAATTATTATACAGATTTAATGCAATCCCAATCAAAATACCACTTGCCTACCTCACGGAGCTGGAGAACGCATTCCTGAAATTTATCTGGAACCAGGAAAGACCTAGAATAGCAAAGGCAGGAGGCATCACAATCTCTGACTTGAAACTATGCTACAAAGCTACTGTGATAAAATCAGCACGGTACTGGAATCAAAACAGACCTGTAGATCAATGGAATAAATTAGAAGACACAGCCACAACCACATAGAAAACTATAGGCTGGTCTCTCTAATGAACATAAATGCAAAAATCCTCTATAAGATACTGGCAAATAGAGTGCAGCAAATCATCAAGAAGCTTATACACAATGACCAAGTTAGATTCATCCCAGGGATGCAGGGGTAGTTCAACTTATGCAAATTGATAAATATAATACAGCCTATTGACAGAACCAAAGAAAAAACCACACCATTATCTCAACAGATGCAGAAAAAAACATTTGACAAAGTCCATTCATAATAAAAACCCTACAGAAAATTGGAATAGAGGGTCTTACCTTAATCTGATAAAAGCTATCTATGACAAACCAACAGCTAGCCTTGTACTAAATCACCAAAAACTGAAAGCTACTATTCTTAAGTCATGGACAAGACAGGGGTGTCCACTATCATCTCTTCTATTTGAATATAGTTCTGGAAACAGTAGACAGAGCTGTAAGACAACAGAAAGAAATTAAAGGAATAAGGATAGGAAAGGAAGAAGTTGAAATATCATAATTTGCGGATGACATGATACTCTACATAGAAGACCTTCAAAACTCCACCACGAGACTGCTAGATTTAATAACCATGTTTAGCAGTGTGACTGGATACAAAGTCAAAACTCAAAAATCTATAGCATTTCTGTACACAAGCAACGAATTCACAGAGAAAGAAATTAGGAAAACCACATCCTTTACAAAAACATGCAAAACAATGGAATACTCTGGAAAAGATCTATACATTGAAAACTACAATACTCTGAAAAAGGATACTGAAGAAGATATCAGAAAATGGAAAGATATCCCTTGCTCACAGAAAGGAAAAGCCAACATAGTGAAAATGACCCCACTGCCAAAAGAGATTTAATGCAATCCAATCAAAATACCATTAGCATACCTCACAGAGCTAGAGAAAACATTCGTAAAATTCATTTGAAAGCAGAAGATGCCTACAATAGTAAAAACAATTCTAGGCAACCAAGGCAAATCAGGAGTCATCACAATCCTTGGCCTGAAATTACACTACAAAGTTATCATGATAAAATCAGCATGGTATTGGCAAACAAAACACAACAAAACAAAACCCAATAAAACAGACCTGAGGATCAGTGCAACAGAATAGAAGATTCAGATGCAACTCCCAATACATTAAAACATCTTATCTTTAATGAAGGAGCCAAATATGTTCACTGGAAGCAAGATAGTCTCTTTAACAAATGGTGCAGGAAAAACTGGCTTTCCACATGCTGAAGACTAAAACTAGACCCATGTCTACCACCATGCACTAAACTGAAGTCAAAATGGACCAAAGATCTAAATATTAAAACAGAAACACTAAATATTCTGGAAGAGAAAATGGGTAGAAATCTTGAAGACAAAGATGTAGGAAGAGACTTCATAATCAAAACCCAGACCTCACAGGAAATACTACAAAGAATCAACAAATGGGATCTCACCTTATGTAAAAGCTTTTGCACAATGAAAAAATCACCAACAAAGTAAAAAGACAACCCACAGAGTGGGGAAAAAATTACAGCCATTTGTCCTGCCAACAAAGGATTTACATCTAGAATATAAAGTATTGAAAAAAATCAGGTCGACAAAATTCAAAGACCTAATAAAAAAATGGGCATCTGAGAAGAATACATAATTCTAGGGTTGGGGATATAGCTCAGGAGCACAGTGCCTGCCTGGCAAGCATGAGGTCCTCAGTTTGATCCTCAGTACCTAAATAAATAAATAAATAAATATAAAAAGAATACACAACTCTCAGATGAAGAAATACAAACAGCAAATAAACATATGAAAAAATATTCATCATCACTGGCCATTCGAGAGGTGCAAATTAAAATAACACAGATTTCTACTCTCTCTTGAAAGAATGGCTGTCATCAAGAAATCAACCAATAACAAATGCTGGAAGGGCTGTGGGGAAAAAGGAACACTTTTCCACTGTTGGTGGGATTGTAAACTGGTGCAACCACTGTGGGAATCAGTGTGGAAATTTCTTTAAAAACTGTCGTGAGAGGTCTTGTTCAACCCAGCAATTCCCTTTCTGGTTATCTTCCAAGAAGAATTAAAAACATCATTCCACAGATATATGCACCCCCATGTTCATAGCAGCATAATTTGTAACAGTTAAATCTTGGAAACAGCCCAAATGATCATCAGTTGAGGAATGGATAAAGATGCTGTGTTTTTTCTAATATAATGGAATACTACTCAGTCATAAAAAGTTAAACCTGAGACTTATAGGTAAATAGATGCACCTCGGGACCATACTCATAAATGAAATAAACTAGATCCACATGTGTTAACATTGTATTCTGTTACTAGTGTGGCAATCTGGAAGAGTAAACAAGATCCAAAATGCACGATAGATATTGCGAATAGGGAAGAAACAATTCAAAAGAAAAGAAAAACTGTGATGGGAGAAATGGGAAAAGAAGGAAGGGAAAAGCAAAAAATATATACAAACACAAGACAGTTAAGATAGTTATACAGTTGGTTTCTCTTGGTTTATTGAACAGAAAGTTTTGTGCTAGTAATGCTGGACAATTACTGTGACTATAACCATAAACAATGTGTTGATTATTGTTACTCTCCCAATGGCCTGTTTTGAAACTTTGTTTTATTGTTATTTCTTACTTTTTTCTGTTCAAAATAAAAAAAAAATCACAGGAGAAGCCCATGTATTAAAGATTTAGTTCCTACTGGGAAGTGGCATGGGACTTCTGGAGGTGGGGTCATGGGAGGTCCTTAAATTGTTAGGAATGTGCCCTCCAAAGGAATTGTAGGACCCCACTGTGCTCCTCTTCCTATTTTCTAGCTTGCTATACAGTTCAGTTTGTTCTGTAACCACTCCTGCCATGATGTGCTGCCTCAATGCAGGCCCAAAGGAATGGAGCCAATCAACCTTAAACTGGAACCTCCAAAGTTATGAGCCCTAATAAAGTTTTCATAATTACCTGAGATACTTCATTATGATATTTCTGGTATTCCATAGTGGTAATGGGAAACTGACCAACACAGAGAGTAGTCAAGGGAACATGAGAGGCCAAGCCATCTCTCTGTGACATTACTGCTTCTGGACACCTGCTCTGTGTTTTAGGGCTCTTGACTCACCACCCCGCTCAGGAACAATCTCTGCCTCCGCTTCATCATCTTTACTTTATCACTCAAGATTTAAAGTCCTAGATTGAGTATTTTTATAATTGGCCAAGTCGGGTCATCAGACTGCACCAGAAACTTCTCAGATTTCCCATTTACTTCTTTGGTTGGCACCTTGTTGCCCCTCCACTTTTAACTTTGTTCAATCTTTACACGGAAGGATATGGTATTTGGCTTGCTGGGTGGCCACGAATGGGCTAGATGACAAATGAGGGAGTTAACTCCCTTCAAGGTGACCACTGGCAACAAGGAAATGAATGATGGGTAGAAACCAGTCATACACATTACTTTACCCACCCTCTGCGATGTGTTATTCTGAGATGAAGTTCCTCTTTGAAAACCTTTGTCAAAAATGATGGGAAGTAAATAAATATCCTGCTGAGTAACCTGCTACATTTTTTCTGTCATTGAATGACGAGGAGTAGCTCTTGCAATACTGCTGGTGAATCTCAGTACTTTTCATCATATCTTAGCTTGCCTCGTTTTTATTAGGTTAACTTCACTACTTTGCTTTCATTTCTCAAAGAAAGTATTAAATGCCTTAATCCTTGACTTAGGCTCTGTATTATAAAGAATATGCCTGAAGACATATTTTGATGTACTGCTTCATATAGAGCAGGTTTTATTAGGAATGGGCAAACACATACTCATCAGTTTTCTGAATGGATCTTCTCAAATGTCTGAGAAATTTGAACATTTTTTCTTGCAAAAAGAGTTGACAGCTAATTTGAAAGTTATAAAGAAAATAACTTTTCTAAAAATGTATTTATATAAACATTGTTAGCATCTGTCTCTAGAAATAACACACAGATGACCCAAAAACAAGAGACAGATTTAAAGCCTATAATACCAGTGAAGACTCTGGTTCATAACTACTGATAGGCTGGCATGCAACTATTGAATGAGACAATGGACTGAATGGAGGCTCACTTTCATTCCCAACCCAGCCCAGGAATCTAGGGAAGGTAAAGTACTTGTCTCTTATTGCTAGCCATGTCTTTAGTCTGTCAGAATAAATCTAGTCTTTCAGAATATGTGGCTTGATACCATAAATTCATAAGGCTTGGCAGAAAGGCTGTTTCTGGTACAAAGTTCAGAGACAAGAAAAAATTTGGCATTTCAGTCATATTAAGTAGACCAAAAATAATAGAAGTGATAAAAATATGTAAATATTTAAACTAAAACCACTTGTTATAATAAAAGACATTGCCAGGAATGAGGAAATAAGTGTTTGAAGCAAGAGGGAATATTCTGAGGATGATTAGTGGCAATGAAATAAACTACTGTAATAAATTTTTTAAATTAGAAAAAAGGAAAATAATATTTACCATATTTTTGACCAAATTACCTACTCTCTGGTTTATCGTTACAACAGCAGAAAACAGATGAAGACAGCTATGAGAATTTTAAACAGGAAAATACGTGAAGTGCTTTGAGAAAGCAACTAGCACATGGTAGGTATTTAACAGGTGCTATCTGTTCTAGCATTGGGATCCTCAGGGCCGATGTTTACAATGAAGCTTCACAAGTGGGCCAAACTGCTAGAGAGAACTCCTCAGGTCTCGGAAGGGAGGCGGGTGCACCAAAAGATGATCAGCTGCTGGTAAATATGGTAGATACAGTGCTCAGAGAACTGAAGGGAGCCAGTTATGAATGAGCATCTTAGCAGAACCTAGCTTGCCTACAGCCTAAAACAGCAATGGGCCACAGGTGATGAACAGCTATGCGCTATGATGGTTCATTGGTTATTTATGGATTATAGGACCAATAATTTTTAAATGTATTCATTTAATATCTCTCCCGAAACTATTTCTTTAAAAGGATTATTCTCCTCTTGACTAATGCCAAAGGCATTTCTACATAGACAAAAAGCACAGCATTGTCATTAAAATTAACTTAATGCTCAGGTCCCGGGAAAGATCAATGATTATTGACCTCAACAGTGTGTTGTCCCCTTTGATATCATTGGTGAAGTTTACGTAGTTCAGCATTTGAAAATCATTCTGCACAGTCATAAAATGAATAATTTCAAATTTTGTGACAGGGGAATACTGGAGAGCTTATGACCGCCCAACTCAGGGAGTTAATGAAGAGTCTGTTTCTCAGATTTGGCATACCAACTTAGTACTACTTGGGGTTTATCTGCAAGCTTCCTTTGGGTTCAACCCTCAGTACCAGAAAAATTAATTAATTAAATGACATGTAATATTTTGTAATGAATGCATTGGAAAGGATAAGTCTGATCTGTACATATTCATTTGGAGAGATATTAAAGATATGTATTTTCAAAGCAGGTTTCAAAATAATACTGATAATCAGGTTCTATTTTTGCAAAAAGCAACACATACCTCCAGACCCTTGAAGATCACAGTTTCATATTTACCTGAATATGTTTGTGATGAGTCAAAAGTAGAAGGCCAAGGTGCTTTTTGTGTCCACTACATACCTCAGAGGCTCACAGAGGCCGAGGCACAGGGAATAATCAGTTTTTCTCTTTGTATTGTTTTGGACTGGTTCATTACAAAAAGCAAAGTTTCATTCTGTATTTTTGTAACATACTAAAAAATATTTAAATGGAAATGATTGCTCTAACCAATAAAGGATTCTACCTAGGGATTTCTATTTTTCCTTTTACCTCTGTTATAAGATAATAATAATGATAATAATAATAATTTATTTTTTTATTTAAGAGAAAAAAGACACAGAAAAGAAAAACAAAAAACAAAAGAGACAAACAACAACAAACCCAAAGCAATAACAATATAGGCTTTCAAAACAAGATGGTAGGAATTTAACAATGGTTTTTATATTGCATATTCTTACCTTCAAGGAAGAGTTGCTTAGATTACCAGAGATAGACATGCAAAATTGATCTAATCATATGAGTATTCTTTCCCAAGAACTAATAGAACTAGTAGTATAGTCATCTTAGCTATCTTTTGTGTATATATATATATATACACACACATGCACACACACACACACACAAATGTATGTCTTCCTTTTTCTCTTCCTTCTTCCCTCCTTTTCCCTATCCCAGTTACTTTTCCCCCTTGTGCAGTTTCTTACCCTTCCACAATAATATAATAATAATTTAAAGAAGACCTCTCTGGGCAAGGAGGATCTAAATGATCCAATGCTGTGTGGTACATTTATTTTTCTGAACTTTCTTTGAACTAGGATCTTGCTGTGTCACCCAGGCTGGCTTCCAACTCCTGGTCTCAAGTGCTCCTCCTGCCTCAACATCCCCAAGTAGTTGGGACTATAGATGTAAATGGTCCAACTTGATCTGGTCTCTTGACAAGGGTTTCCTGCCTTCAAGGAAAATACACCCTTTCCAGAGCCTCATCTTCTCCTTTCACAAAGCATCACTCCACTGATAGCAGCTCTGTCCTTTATTCCAAATCTCTCAATCACCTCTTGATAACTGAACTTGACTATCCACATAACTTTTTCTCTCATGTTAAAGTCATGGCAGTTCATGTGCCTGAATTGATCATGTTCCTCAGATGTAGTAAAATCTTTTATTCTTGGGGATTTCTTCTTTTGCAGTACTAAGGATCAAGCCCAGGGTATAGCTCATGACCATTTTTTTTTTCAATTTTGAGACAGAGTTTGCTAAATTGCTAAGTTGTCTAGCCTGGGCTCAAAGTTGCAATCCTCCTGCTTCAGCCTCCCAGAGTTCTAGGATTACAAGTGAGTGCCTCCATGCCTGGCTCACCTCCTCCTTTCATCTAAGTATGTTGTGTCAATTCTGGGTGCAGGCTGTGAGTCCATAGCCATCCGTTAAGACTTCACACTTCCTAAATTCATCAAGGTAGCCATGACAAGGGGGCTGTGTACATTTCTGTGTCCTTTCTTTCTCCATAATAGGGACCTCAGCTCTTAGCTGGGGCCATAGCTATCACCCTCTTGCAGTTAAATGCAGTTAATAATTGGCCATTGAAAGCAAAGCTAAAGCACTCTGAGGGAAATTCCAGAACTTCTTCTAAGGTGAGTCTCAGCTTTTAGCCTGTACCACTTCCCAAAGCCTGGATTACAGTGCGAGGTTGGGCTTGGAGCCCATGCTGCACGGACCATCAGCCCTTGTTGGAGCAGCTGGGAACCTGAGTGAAGGTCCAGGCCATGGACTTCTAAGAAGGGTAATGAAAGCCAGTTTCTCATGCGTTGAGGAGTTACTAGGGGTTTTCTGTCATAAACAGACAAACTAGTCCTAAGTCACACACTGAAGTTTTTTTTTTTTTTTCTAGTACTAGGGATCAAACTCACGACATCACGCTTGCCAGGCAAGCGCTTACACTGCAGAGCTAAACCGCTGGCCAACACTGAAGTTTTTCTTTTCTTTTTTTTTTTTCTCTTTTCTTCTCACAGGCCTGTCCTGCTCTCCCCTTTCTTCAACTGTCTACCCTTCCCTTCCCTTCATTTTTTAGTGCTAGAGCTTGAACCCAGGGCCTCACATACACTAAGCAAGCTCTGTACTACTGAGCCACAAACCCAGCTCTCAATCAATATGTTTTTAAATAGCACAGTCTGCCTCACTGCTGTGAGGATTTCTTCAATGTATGCATGTGCCATTGGCAAGGAGAGGAGTGTTGCCAGTCACCAGTACAACATCAAAGGCACTGTGGTGCCTACGCATTTTCCTTCATCAGGCAAATATTTTAAATGATAAAGACAAATTTTTCATGAATAAAGAAGAAAGCCTTAGCAATGTATAAAACCAAAAGGGAGAGAACAGCAAATGCGGGATGGTGGCTGCTTTGTTGGATTGAAGAACCACTAATCGTTCTATAACTTTGAGATATCTAAGGAAGTTGGAAATGCCAATGAAGGGGCCGGTGGATGTTCTCCATGTGCTAATTTCTTTTTCTAAATTGATGCGAAAGTATTCCAATCTGTGTTATATTTTTAATTTTGATGTAACATATCTTTATTAGAAGCAAGTGCTTTTGAGGAGTTACCTCAAAAAGTGGATGTACAAGTTCTGGGCTGGAAAGGTTGACAGACCGTTTGTCCAGGGGTCACTGCCAGGCTGGCCTTACCTACTGACCAGCTGCCAGTGTGGTTTATAAATCAGCATATACCCACTTTTTGTGATAATGCCTATGACCTTCAAATAGCTGGGAATACTTGCATTCTCTTTCTTTTCAAATATATCCACAAAGACTGTCAACCCATGTTCTGTCTGTATTTAACTTGAAAGTTTCAAATGTATGATGGTATGAAAGTAACATGCATTCAGTAGAAACTGTCTTTTGAATTTTGTCTTTTTTGGGCTAGCAGTGCTGTCTCAATATTCCTCTTAATTCTTGGCAGCAGCAGTAGCAAACCATGGCTCCTAATCATTCCTGTGATGATGAGAGTGAAACACCACGGCTCCATAGTGCTCTGAGTTGAAAGTTGTGATGTTGGGTAGTCATTGTATCACATACCTTTTTGAGTTATCTTAATTTCAATGTCCAGTGGATTTCTTTTCTGTATCATTCTGATTTTAGTGTATATGCTGCCAATGTGAGCACTTGTCCAATGGATTTATCAGGACATAATCCTATCAAACATCAAGGACCATCTGTATGCTAAAAGTGGAAGAAAACTATTTTGTTCATATTCAATTGATAATTGAAAAATCAAAAATATAAAGAATTGCAATAAAATGTAAGAATATGGGCAGGTCATGTTTGAGTGCTAAGTTTGCGTGCCTTTGCTTTCAGAAAGCCCATGTTATCGACATAATTCACAACCAAGTCTTGTCTTACGCTTTCCTTCTGTCCTACCACAAGCTCAACCACACAGGTCATCTTTCCTTCTGGTTTCACTGTACTTTGTACTTACTTTTCTCCTGCTTAGCTGCATGATCCCCTCATTCTCTCCCAGTTTCCTTGGATTTCCCAAAAAGCCAGGAAGGACCCTACAGCAAACCTGTCATATCTCTGACAGTCTTCTCTACCTTCCTGCAGGAATGGATACCTTTGATTCCCTTTCTATTCTATTCACCACACATGTGATTCCTTTACACACTCATCTGCTGAGAGCACTGTACCTTTGTAGTGAACAGCTTGTGTTCTATAGAGGGACGGACGTGAAACTTGTTTCTTGCCTCTCCCATTCGCAAGCTGCACTAACTTGAGCAACTTACATCATCTCATTAATTCTCAGTTTTTCAGTCTGTCAACGGGGATTTTGATAGTGTTAATCACCAGATAGAGTGATTACATAAAAAACAGATGTAACTCAAAACAGTGCCTGGCATATATACTAGAGGCATGTCATGTATTGTTGATATTGTTAATTATCAATGATTTCAGTTACAGATCAATGTATCTTTGGTTCCTTCCAGAATACTTACCAAATTATAGTTATTGAATAAATGAATTAACAAAGTGTAACAAAAGATTAAAATATTTTTTAGTGATAAAATTATTTTGACTGAATTCATATAAAAAAGCAGTTCGATTGATTCATTAAAAGGCACCAAAGTAATTAAATCTCAAGCATCAAGTCCTACTACTTAGGAAATTAGAATAACTCAAAACTGCTTTTGTCTATTGATTAATAATTTGATTTACCTAACGGTCAGTGTTCAGGAGTACAGTGAGTCTAGAATACAGACATAGCAAAGAGATTTTTTTCTGTAACCTGCATTAAATTGAGTTTTCTGCAAATCAAATATAAAAATTGTTCATTTTTATTGATTGATATTGGCATTATGAAATGTCAAGAAAAGGTATCCCTTACGTATTCCAGCATACAATTAAATGGATTTTGTAAACCTCATGTGCAGTAACTACTGGAAATGAACAGGATGCTAAACAGTTATATTTCATGTTTGTTCAAGATTGAAAAAGAACAAATGGTCTTAAATTCAGCAACCATGGTATTGATTAAGTTTCTTGAGTCTCAAGGTAATAAAGCACTATAATAGGCTAGACAAGGAAGTTTTGAATTCAAGGGAGTAAAAGTGAGTAATTTTTTTAAAAAAGATAGCACTGCATAGAAAGGAAATTTTATCCATTTTTTCCTGGAAACTGTTTATTTTCTTATCCACCAGAGTCATGTTTTTTGAACAGGTATTCTCATCTTCCTTTCTTACCACCAACACTGATGATGGTTTTAGCTTATATGGACAAAAAATAAAAGGGCTACAAGATTTTGTTCTGAAGCAATGGGAATTGTACCCAGGGTTTTTGGTTTAGCTAATTATGCATTTAATCATTTGTTTTTGCCTCTGTGTTTTTCACTGTGCAGCCCCTAGCTTGTCAGTTGAGCTCCCTTGCAATGGCAAACAGAAACAATGGAATGACACCCAGGATTTGGAGGCAGATTTATTTATGTCGACAGGCACTGATCAGAATTATTCCCAAAATATCAGGCCCATCTGATCTCTGGTGGTCTAGGGCTCATATGGGATAAGCAAGCAGGAAGTACAGAGGCAGAATGGCTTGTCAGTTGGGGACTGGTTTATACAATGTGCATCATAGTGACCAGCTGTGCATCACAGTGATGAGCTGTTTCTAAGAGACCAGAAGCAACCAGAACTGGAACAGGAACTATTACCTGGGCAACTAAGAAACTGAAGTACACTGGCTTTGTGGAGAGGGAACATTTTCTGTTACACCTTATGGGATGCAAGATAGTCCTTTTGCTTCCCATGTTATATCCAGACGTAGCAATAGTCAGGAGAGGAGTTGTAGTTTGAATGTGATTTGAATGTGTTCCCCAAAGTTCACACTGCAGCTTGATCCACAGAGTGGACTTGTTGAGAAGTGGTTAGAACCACTAAGAGGTGAGGTCTAGCAGGAGATAATTATATCATTGGGGCACTGCCCTTGGAAGGGACTAATGTAGTTTTCGTGGGATACCAGTTAGTCTGCACATAAATGGATTACTCTAAAAGGAGCAAACCTGGCCCCTGAATCTCTATAGCTTTTTGCCTTGTATGGATCCTTTCTTCCTGAAATTCCCACCATGATTCCATCACTGTTACAATGTAGAGAGAAGGCCTTTACCATAGCCAAGTAGCTGCTGGTACCAATTCTCTTGAAACTCTAGAAGTTTGGGCTAAATAAACTGCTTTTGCTTTATCAAATGCCAGGCTTCCGGTATTTTATTATAACAATAGAAAATGAACTGAGGCAGAAGACAGACACTTTTTTTTTTCTTTGTCACTTTTAATCAGTGATTAAGACTTTTCATAGAAAGCCCCAACATAATTTCCTTCTTAGGTCTTTGTCTAAAACCAGTCACATGCCAACTCCTGTATAGTTCACTGGCAAAGAGGAGATGCTAAAACTACCCTAACATACCCAGCAGCTCCTTTGGGGCCATATGGGGAAAGGCACACAAGCAAACCAGTATCTGGCTCCTTAGCAAGGAGAAAACAGAATGGCTGTGGAATAGGAGACTTCCAGCATCAAGGCCAGCTGAAACGCAGAGCAGGAAATGAGTCACTCACATGGAAACTGTAGAGAGTCCAGGATCACAACCGCGGGAGATGGGGACTGAGAAAGAGCTTGCAAGCTTGGGAACATGGAGTGCATAAAGAATTTTGTGTGAGATTCTGTCTCAAAATTTAAAATTTAATGATGAAATGCATAATTGGCTAAACATGGAACACTCCCTCATAGCAGAGGAAGAAATCATCCTCCTTCTTATAATTCAGTTGAATCAAGGTTTTACTCTTTTTAACTGTGGCAAATTTTAAATTATGATATTTCCTCATGATGAGATTCAGGCTATGCCTTTTGTTAGGAGTATTGCTGACGTGAAGTCCTGATGTGCTCAGCTAGGTGGAATGACCAGGAGGGACATGGGTTGCTTCCCATCACTGGTGAGGCTAACTGACCTGTTGCTTATGGTGGTGTCTGTCTGTTTTTCCACTCTAAGCTCATTATTTTCATTTTTATTTTAACATCTAGAGAGATTCTTTGATATTGGAATTTCCTATTCTTCATTAAAACTTTTGCACAGTAGTATTAGTATTCATTGATTCTTCTTGCTTGAATCATTTATTTTGTGAGTTACCAAATAGTATATTCTATGACCTTTTAAAAAGTTTTAAAATTGTAATGAAGTATACATAACATAAAATTTCCTGTTTTAACTCATTAAAGTGTATAGTTGTGTAGCATTAAGTACACTGACATTGTTCCTTTCAAAACTAAGTTCACTGCAAAACAAAACTGATCAGTATAGACAAAGAAAGCCATTATATATTGGTAAAGGACACAATTGATCAAGAAATGATAGCAATCATAGATATACATGCACCAAATGTCAGCACACTCAATTTCATGAAAAAGAAAACCACTACTTGAATAGAAGGACAGATAGACACCAATACAATAAAAGTGGGGAATTTTAATATCTCACTCCAACAAATAGGTCAACTGGACAGAAGTCAACAACAGTAACTTGGCATGGTGATGGGTGAGGCAAGAGGATTCCCATGAGTTCAAGGTCAGGCTGGATGCATAGAGAGTTCAGGGCCAGTCTGATCCTGCTTCAAAAAAGCAAAAGTGAGTAAATGGAACACAACCAAAACCACCATCAACAAAGTCATAATTCAACTACAGTGTGGAACGAATGGAATTAACAGACATCTACACAGTTTCATCTGACAACAGTAGAGTACACATACTTTTCAGCAGCCCACAGAATTTTCCCTAAAATAGACCACTTTTTAGACCATAAAACAAGTCTCGATAAATGCAAAAGAATGAAAGTAATCTCATGCATCCTAATAGATCACAATGGAATGAAACTAGAAATTAACAGCAAAACAAGCCACAGAAACTACACAAACACATGGAAATTACATAATACAGTCTCAAATGATCAGTGGATCTCTGAAAAAATCAAGGGCGTAATTAAAAATTTTTCAGATTAAATGATAATTGAAATACAAAACATCAGTATTTGTGGGATATGATGAAAACAATTCTAAGAAGGAAATCTGTAGCTATGTACCTACATTAGAAAAAGAAAGCAATACTAAATAAATAATTCAATGATACATCTTATATTCCTAGATAAACAAGAGGAAACCAAATCCCAAACCAGTATAAGGAAAGAAAAAATGAAGATCAGAGCAGAAATTAATGAAATTGGGATTAAAAAATACAATGGATCAATGAATCAGAGCTGATTCTTTGAAAAAAATAAACAAGATGAATAAACCCCTAGCTAAACTTACTGAAAGAGAGAGCCATGATTAACAAAACTAGAGATGGAAAAGATGAAATTATAACAGATACCACTGACATCCAGAAAATTAACTGAAAATATTTTGAAAGTATATGCCCAAAATTGGAGAATTTAGGAGAAACTGATAATTATTAGACACATATAACTTGCCTAAATTGAACCAAGGTGATATAAAAATCTTAACATATCAATAACAAACAATAAGATTGATGCAGCAATTACAATAGTGAGCTATTAAGGAAAAACCTATTATCTGATGTATTTATTGCTGAATTTTATGAGATCTTTAGAGAATAAATACTACCAATGTTCCAAATTTACTGTACAATTCTGGCATCACTGTGATACCAAAACCAGATTAGTATCCAACAACAACAACAAAAAACTATAAGTCAGCATCCATGATAAACACAGATACAAAAATCCTCATATTGATCCTTACAGGCATAATTCAAAAAAACATTAAAAAGATCATACACCATGACCAAGCTAGTTTCATTCTAGGGATGCAAGGATGGTTCAACATATGTAAATCAGTAAATGTAATACACTATGTCAACAAAATCAAGAATAAAAACCATATAATTATCTCAATAGATGCAGAAAAAGTCTTTGACAAAATTCAACACCCCTTCATGATAAAAATCTCTGATGAGAATAGGCCTAGAGGGATCTTAAACTTACAAAAACCGTATGTGACAAGCCCATAATCAACAGCATACTGAGTGGGGAAAAATTGAAAGCATTCCTTCTAAAATCAGGAGCAAGACAAGATGTCCACTTCTACCACTTCTGTTCAATATATGACTTGAAATTTTAGCCAGAGCAATTAGGAAAGAGAAAGAAATAGGTGACACAAATAGAAAAGGGAGAAGTCAAATAATACCTGTTTGTGAATGATAGTATCCCTTATATAGAAGACCCAAGAAACTTTACGAGAAGACTCACAGATATGATAAACAAATTCAGCAAAGTGGCAGTCTACAAAATCAGCACACAAAAATCAGTGGTTTTCCTGTACATTAATAATGAATCCACTGAGAAGGAATTTAATAAATCAATTTCATTCACAATAGCTTCAGAAGAAATAAATACGTAGGAGTCAGCTTAACCAAGGGTGTAACAGACATCTGCAGTGAAAATTACAGAATATCAAAGGAAGAAATTTAAGAAGACATTTGAAAATGGGGAGACTTCCCGTTGTTCATGATTCAGAAGAACTATTGAAAATGTGAAAATAGGCATGTTACCAAAAATGATCTGCAGATTCAATGCAATCCTTATTAGTATACCAATATCATACTTCACAGATCTAGAAAAATAATCCAGAAATTCATATGGAATCAGAAAATTCCCAGAACAACCAAAGCAATCCTGAGAAAAATGAGCACTTGAGAGACATCAAAAGCATTTCAAAGATATAGCAAAACTATAGTAGCAAAAAGATGATGATACCAGCAAACAAAACAAAACAAAACAAAATTCAATGTAATGGAACAAAAGACAATGAGACAAAATGGAAGACAAAGAATTAAATACCACACTTGATTTTGACAAAAGGGTCAAAACATATGTTGGAGAAAAGATAACTTCTTTAATAAATGCTGCTGGAAAAACTGGATATTGACATGCAGAAGATTGAAACTAGATCCCTGTCGCTCAACCTATACTAAAATAAAGTCAAAATGGATAAAAAGAAACCCAGATATAAAACCAGGAACTTTGAAACTGTTGAAAGATAACATAAGGGAAGCCCTTGAAGCCATTGCCACAGGTCAAGACTTTCTTAACAAGATTGCAGAAGCACAGGAATCAATATTAAGAATCAACAAATTGTATTACATTTAATTTAAAAGCTTCTGCACAGTGAATTTTAAGAGTTAAGAGGCAATCCTCTGAATTGGAGAAAATCTTCACTAGCTACTCCTCTGATAGAGGATTACTATCTAGAATTTATAAAGAACTAAAAAACTTAATCCCAAATAAAAAAATACCCAAATCTGTAAGTGGGCAAGAGAGCTGAATGATCTTAAAAGTAGAAGTACGAGTGTCATATAAATATGTTGATAGCACTATTATTCAGAAAAGCCAAAATCCAAATATTCATCAAAAAATGAAATGGATAAACAAAATGTATTATACACATACAACAGAACAGAATATTGTTCAGCCTTAAAAAGAAAGGAAATCCTGTCACGTGCTGCAGCATGATGCACCTTGAGGACATTATGTAAATGAAATAAGTCAATCACAAAAGGACAAATGCTGTATGAGTACATTTACATCAAATACCTTGAGTCAGCAAACCTACACATAAGGGGAGTGCAGTGCTGATTGATTATCAAGGGCTGGAAGCGGGAAGGAGAATGAGTTAGTTTAGTGGGCACAGAGTTTTAGTTTGAGAATATTAAAAAAAGTTTTGGAGATAGATGGTAGGATGGGCACAACAGTATAAATGCACTTAGTTCCCCTAAACCGTACAGTTAAAATGATAAATTTAATGTTTTGTATCTATTATTCCAATTTAAATTGTACTAACATCATCTGCAAAGGACACAAAAGACAGCCATGATGGGAAATTTGACCATCAAAGAGGATAATTTATTGCCATAATTTAATGTAAATGTGTAAATTATCTTAACACTTACAAATTTATGATACCAAAAGCTTCTTACTTATTAATCACTTTTGTATACTGTTATGGCACCAAATAGCTCATTATTCTGCAAATTGGTAAACAAAAACAAAAGAATTACTAGAAAACCAGGGAGAAATGTGTCAGAAGAAATAACATTGGCAGCTAGTTTGAAGGGGCTGTCTTTTTGGCTTCCTGTTTTGGTTCTTATTGTCCCTGACACCTGGTTATTATCATGTGTGTGGGCTCCGTGCCAGGCTAACAGATGAGGCTAGACATGGCCATTCAAAAGAAAAATGATTGAGCATCAATATGTTTGTTGTGGTGCATGAATCATGCAAAAATGATCTTTCCCTGTGATATGCAGCTCTAGTTGCTGAGAAAACATTATAAAATTACTCTTCTATGATAGTCTGAAAGTGAAACTTGGAACACTAAAGCTGGAAACTTTATAAAGTAGAATTTGTGTAGTATAAAACATATTATGTAAAAATGTATAAATTTTCATTTTCTTTTAGATTTTTCCTACTATACTATCAAACTTTATAAAAACTTGTTGACTGGATTCTCCATAAACAAAAGCATTTTAAACACTAAAGAACATTAGCAACCATTTATACTTTAATGCTCATTTTATTTATTTTTAATTAATTTTATTAGTACATTTAGATTTACATAATGATTAGGTTCATCATAGGGAATTTGTACCTCTATGTGATATATTTGGATTCTTTTTCTCCCATCCCCTCCCCTCCCTTTAACCCCTCTTCCACTCCTTGTTTACAAAAGCTTTGTTTCTGAATATTTTTCTCTTATTTTTATTTTCCTTCCTTACTCCCTCTCCTCTCCCTAGTTCCCCTTCTCATTTGAATATTTTCTTCCTATATCATATCTATTATGCATTTTGATCTTTATTTACACTATCCATTTCTCACACCAGAGAAACCATGTGCTATTTGAACATGTGTGTCAAATTTATTTCACCTAAGAGTACGGTTTCAAGGTATATCTGTTTACCACTTGAGAAGTGTCTCAAGCTTATCCTTCTTCATGGCAGAGTAGTACTCCATTTTATTAAAAAAAAACCCCACATCTTCTTTATTCATTCATCAATTGATGGGCATTTTGGCTGTTTCCAGGAATTAGAGAGCACAATCCTAAAATTCATTTGGAAACAGAAGAGACCTAGAATAGCAAAAGCAGTTCTTGGTTACAAAGGCAAGGCAGGGACAACACATCCCTGATTTGAAATTATACTGCAAAGCTACTGTGATATAACAGGATGGTACTGGCAAAAACCAGACCCAAGGATCAGTGAAACAGATAAGAAGATGTAGAAACAACTCTAAACACACTCAGCCTTATCTTTCACAAAAGCACTAAACACTTTCGCTGGAAAAAAAAACCTCTTTAATAAATGGTGCAGGGAAAACTGGCTATACTCATGCCAACGGTTAAAGCTAGATTCATATCTTTCACTATGCACTAAATTAAAATTGAAATGGGTCCAAGATCTGAATATTAAAACAAAAACACTAAATCTGCTGAAAGATAGAATAGGTAGAAATGTCGAAGACATTGGTGTAGGCAAAGACTTTACATACAAAACCTCAATTGCACAGAAAATATTACAGAGAATCAACAACTGGTATCACATCTTAGTAAACAGTTTTTGCATAGCAAGAGAAACCACCAACCCATAGTGTGGGAAAAGAATCTTTGCCAGCTGTGCTTCTGACAAAGGATGACTATCTACAAAGAACTAAAAAAAAAAAAAAAAAAAAAAAAGGACTGCCATGATTTTTTTCTCGGACTTGGGTAGGAGAGCTATTTCAGACCAGCTGAGTTTATGGGATCTTGTTGAGCACTGATTCTTGGTCAGGACCCAGCATTCATTGTGCAGGTCAGTACTGTTAAATGTGAACCTCTATAATTCAGAATCCCTTTTTTACAGTTTAGCTTCTCTTTTTATCTTAAAGGGACTTTTAATTACATGTCTTTCTTTCATGAAGCTTTTAGTTCCTAATACATCATGTATTTCTGAGAACTTTCAGTTGTCCTGCGTTTCCAAGTTTGTCTTACCGTTATGACCTCATTTCTTAGTGTTCTTGAAAATTTATGGATGTTTTGCATTGTATCTCATAAAATCATGCAGAGTTTTCTTATGACCTGATTTCTTAGTATTACTGAAAATTTATGGCTGTCTTGCATTGTATCTATATTTCATGTAGCGTTTTCATCTGTGAATGAATGAGGGAATGTTCTCATCTTGTGACACCGGCTAACTGATTATCTGGAAAATTATGTGTGGTTATAAGTACTGATGAACTACCGGATGCTGTTCTATCAGGGAATCTCATAGGTCCTGGAGTTCTTGTTTACTTTTTAAAGTCTTTTCCCTGTTTTTCAGATAGATAATTCCTATGTTTATGCCCTTGTTTATTCTGACATATTAAATCTTAAGCTCATTCAATGAATTTTAAATGCCAAGTGTTATAGTTTTGGACCCAGACTTTCCATTTCATTCTTATTTTTAATGGTTTCTATTTGTCTGGTGAGTTTTTCTCCATGTAGATTAATTATGAGCATATTTTCTTTTATGTTCCGGAACGTAGCCCAAGTAGGTACTTTAAAATCTTTATCCACTAATTTGAACCTCTGGACTGTCTCAGAATTGGTATCCACTTGTTACAGTTTAGATTTGGGATTTTGCTCAAAAGCCACAAGTGTTTGGAAGGTGATGGGGTTATGAGAGTGCTCCCCTCATTGTAGATTAGCCCACTGATGAGTTCATAGCTGACTTGCTCTTAGGAAGTAGGGCTTGGTTAAAGGCAGGTCACTGTGAGTGTGACATAGAAGGGCTCTCTCCCTCCCTGGTTCCTCCCTTTTCTCTCTGCTGCCTGGCTGCCAGGGCATAGAAAGCTTTCTTGAGCCAGATCCTGTATTCAGTGTTAAGGGTAGTAGTATGAGGGGAATTTATGACAATATGTCTTTTGCTTTAATAAAATTTTTAAAAGTTAAAAATTCACTGCATCTTTAGTTAACATCTTTGATGTAGAATTTTGACTTCATTTGATAATAACCATGTATTATGGGACAAGACTTCTAACTGCTCCATGTTTTATTTTTTCTTTTTATGAAAGAAAGACTGCAATTCAGTGTCCCCTCTGTATCGCAAGGCTGCAGCTATATAGTTGGTATGAAACTGATAGTTGGTCAAATAACATGCTTTCTAAACAGTATTTTAAAATGATAGCAATTATAATAATTTCCTTCATCTGGTATCATCAAGTAGTGTATGTTGTGAGGGTGGAGGGAACACAGTGACTTTATATAAATTCTTGCTTCCCTGTTTTTTGTGTGCTGCAATCAAAATACTAGGACACGGCAATATTGTCAATTCAGGAGAGCTATGGTCTCACCAGATGGGAATCTACAATGATGTTAATATAGTTTGCCTCCATCATATGAAGTATAATTTCTCTGAAGACCTTGATATTTTCAACAGTAATGAAGGCATGGGGGCGTGGCCCTTATGATGAGATTGATGTAATGCATCATAGTAGGTTAGTTATTATGAGAGCACATTGCTACAAAGTGAGCTTGACCCTCCCTTGCTCTTCTTCCTGCGTGCTCATTCTCACACGTTACTCCTTTTTGTCCTTTTCCTCCATGTTATAATGCAGCATACGCCCTCACCAGAGACTAGTGCAAGGGTTTTGAACTTTCCAACCTTCAGAAGTGTAAGTCAAAATAGACCTCTTTCTTTTAAAAGTGAACCAGCTTCATATATTTTATTATAGCAACAGAAAACAGACTAAGACACAGTCACACAGTGTATTCCCAAGCCTTCTCCTCAGGTTTCCACTGTATAAATCTAGTTTTATCAGCATTCCAGAGCTAAGTAAACTTACTTAGCTAACCAGAATCACAAAAGTCCAGTGTACACACTAGAAAGTTAATTTATTGGTCTGCAGAAGAGAGCAGAATGTGTTCGATACACAAGTTGTGCTGCATTGTGGTCTTTCTGTAAAATAAATTAATAATCCCAAAGTTTTTTTCTGGTATGGAAATGGGGAAAGAGAGAGGGAATGATAATTATAGTAACAATAGCAATAAATTTGTTGAGCGCTTTGTATTTCTTTTAAAAAATATATTCATAGCCAACTCGCAAAGAATATATGATCATTCCTATTTTACAACTAAAGAAATTGACATTAAGAGAATTCAAATATCTTATTTAACATCATAAATCCCAGAAACATTGTAGTCACTTTTCTGGCTATAGCGAGATCAGGTGAACCATCTTGGTACTATAAAAAAAAAAAGTATTGCTCTCTAGTAATAGTATATTTATGTCCGTAGATTTAGAGTCATTGTACAGGTGATGGCATAGGACAAAGATTGTCAACTTCTTCACAAAAGCCCTTAGAGCAAAATAAAAGATAGATAATAGGAAGTGGGGAAATATTTTTCATATGGGAAGGAGATCAAGAGATAGAGGTGGGATGGGAGGAAAAGGGATGTAAAAAGAATCGACATATGTTATATACATCTGCCAACTTCACATAAGGAATGTAATAAT
This sequence comes from Dasyprocta punctata, assembly GCA_004363535.1. Classification (NCBI taxonomy): domain Eukaryota; kingdom Metazoa; phylum Chordata; class Mammalia; order Rodentia; family Dasyproctidae; genus Dasyprocta; species Dasyprocta punctata. The sequence goes on from RJWM01016417.1 coordinate 30,455, forward strand.
CATGTAATTCAAACATATACTAATAAAAAATAAAAACTGAAAAAAAGACCTTACTATCTAGACTCCATGCTGACCAGTCCTTCTTTTTTGTATCTCATTGCTTTCCTGATTGAGTCCTTTACCATTAATTGTTTTATTATGTTCATATGCTAGTCCAACATCTGTAATATTATGCCCAACTTCTTTGCTTGGTTGGGTAAGCAAATGTCTCCAATGCATTTGGGGAAAAAGTCAACAACAACAAGTTTAACTGAGACTGAGATCCTTCAAAGGGCTAATAATGTTGCTTCCCTTGAGCTGATATTCTTTATGTATTGTTTTACATTTATTAAATGAGTGTAGGAGATGCTAGTTAAAATCATACGTTTCTTTTGCGTTCTAAACATGATAACTAATTTCTGATGTAAACAAATATTTTAGCCTACTTAGAATTATCTTTTATTTCACAATGTTGCCTCTCCCTTTTCTTCCTACTCCATCTTTCTCAACTGTAATCTTTCTGAACTGGAAGACATTTCATTTATCATATTAAATGACTCACATTTTAGATAGAACAGAAAACCCTGGTCTTGGCTGAAAGCACTAGTCCATGCACAAATGAATATTTCAGTCTATGTGAACAGATATAACAAAGTACTACAGATCATGTAGCTGATAAATAACAGGAATTTATTTCTCATAGTTCTGGAGGCTGCAATTCTGAGATCAGGGTGTGAGCATGGTTGAGTACTGATGAGGGCCTTCTTATTGGATGTATACAGCTGCCGGCTTATTAAGGCAGGAGATTAGGGCATGGCCAGTGTGCTAGGTAAGTGGGTATGACCTGAAGGTCACAGATATGCAGGACACATACACAAAAGACAATTTCCAAACCCTACACTTGGGACCATCAAAAAATGATAACTTCAATTTTTATGGCATGAGATCAAGCAGATTTTTTAAAATTTAATTTTATTTAAAAAATTTTTAAAACAGATTTTTGGCAGGATAGTCTAGATCTGACATCAGCTTGAGAAGTGAGGGATACAAAAGATTTGGGTCATTAACCCCACAACCACTGTAAGCTCTTTCAGTGGCTCTGTCACCCTGCAGAGCTTACTTTCTTTTCTGCTTTAATTGGCCTGCACTTGCTCTGCAGAGGATATTTCTTTTCCTACCTTTAATAAATGTAAAACCTCACTACTTTTTGTGGATGTCTTATCTGATTCTTCGTTCAGGACCCCACAGCACCCCAAAACCCCACTAATATTATTGCATCCTCACATGGCAGAAAGGGGTCTAGATAACTCTCCTGCCTCTTTTCCTAAGGACACTAATTCCATTCAAGTCTCCACCCTTATCCCCTAGTTACATCCCCAAAATCCTTCCTACAAATATCATTGCATTGGGGTTAGGGATTCAACATACAGATTTGGGAGGGCACACATTCAATCCATAATATTGATTTCTAGCATTTCTGAGATCTTTGTCTCAGGTCTTAACTTTCCTCAGTTGATAGCCTCAGGGTCTCCCCATGACCTCACTGCCTTGTGTGTACATAAAGCCACAAGTCAAATGGTTAAATTCACAGGTCTACTTTCGAGGAAGTAGGGATAGGGATGCCTGGATGGCTGCTTATTATGACTCTGATGGTGAAAGTCCATGAGATGCTATTTCTTTCTTATTTGAGTTCTCAGTGCCTGGATGTCTTAATAGAGGTTCTGTTATTATTTAAGTATGGTCAGACTGATAATTCACAAGATGATTGCCATTGAAAAGACAGTTTGTTGATCACAATTCAAGAGAACAAGGGATATACTATGCCAATGAGGGGATCGCATCCTGGAAGTACCAGGGTAAATCAGGAGGTAGAGGGAGCCAGGGAAAAAATAAACAACAGGATTTATTGCTGTTTCTGTGAGAAGAAATAGATGACAGATGCTATGGTTTGGATCTGAAACGTCCCCCACAAGCTCCTGTGTTGAAGGTTTGGTCCCCAAGGCAGCAGTATTTAGAGGTTAGGCCTTTAGGAAGTGATTGGATCTTGAGGCATCTGATTCCATAAATGAGGGGAAGGGTTTTGTTAGAAAAGTGATCTCCCTCTTTGATACATGGCCAGCATAAGGTAGTCAGATTTGTGCTATTACACATGCACCAGCCATGATATTCTGCCTTGCCATGGGCCCAAAGTGATGAGGTCAATCAAGCATGAACTGAAACCTTTGAAACTGTGAGCCAAAGTAAACTTCTCCTCCTTTTAATTTGTTATCTCTGGTATTTTGTCACAGTGGTGAAAAGCTAACTAACACGATAGGTAAGCAGGTTTAGAATTGGTTAGTTTGAGTAATTTCAGTAGGCTCTGGGTTGTACAGTCGTCCTTAGATGCCTGGTTTCTGGTTCTGGAGTGATTAAGGTAAGAGAATAGTTGTCCAGAATGTGAGTGCCCCATAAAGGAGGTGTTGTAGTGTGAGCCCTGGGCTAGTTGGTCTGCATGGGAAAAGTGTACTCCTAGCCAGTGTTGTCCTTGGAATTGGCTGAACCTTGACAGAACAGTCCTTCCAGGTCACAAAACGACCAGATGCCAAAGCATCAGAATGCAGAAGATAAAAGACCTGACTTACCCATTAGCAAAAGTTTTGGTCACCAGCTGGCTGATGGTATTCTGCTCTGTTCTTATACCAAGCAGACTAGCTGATTGGTACCTGCTGTGTTGAGTAAAAATGACAAGATTCCTGGTCACCTAGATCAGAGGCAATGGAGCACACAAACCTCTTAGGTATCTTTTACTGAAGATAGAATCCCTGATATTTTCACAATAATGTTTTCATGGGTGGGGTGTAAAAGGGAGGTAGTGGAGAATTTAGTCCTCCATAGCTTTTACTGCCCATGTGCCTCTCTCCACAGAGTGTTCTGTGACCATAGCCACCCATCACAGGGCACGTTGTAAGGTCCTTCACCCCACTGGTGATGTGAGGACCATTTGTGTGCCCATATTCCTGATTTCATGTGCCCACATGTCAACTACTGAGGTAGCTATTATAGCTACTCCAGCTTCTCAGACATGGAAATGTAGTCACCAAGAGACAAATATTTTGCTTGAGATTATGCAACTAGTAGATCAGGTAGAATTTGAGCCTTACCTAACTTAGAGACTGTCAAAGCCTCGGACTTTGGAAAGCACAAGTCAGGGTGGAAAGAGGCAACATAATTTCCTGGTGTGAAGTGTGTCTTTATTCTGAGAAACTCAAGAAGCTGATTTAGTAATTCATACACATCATTTCAGTCTTCCATCTCTCTCTCAGAAGGATGCAAATCAGTACTTTTTGCAATTTGAAGTGGCCAGCTGTTGGCAGTTTTGCTGTATGAACTTTGGACATTTGGAAGGGAAGGAAAATCTTAGGAAAATTTTCATCAAACATCCCTCGCTGCCAATCTTTAGATTTATGATTTTGGGAAGCAAAAGGAATATTGACAGCACACTCCCTGCAGCATCAACACTGCGTAAATTTTAGATGGGAAGTGATCCTTAGGCAGGAACAACTATTTGGTCCCTCCCTATGCCATATTTTGTCCATCAGTCTGTCTTCCAACTCTATCTTCCTTGCTGACAGCAACCAGAAAATTAAGATATCATACTTAAAGTTAGCCATAAATCAGAATGATCATGTTCATTCTGGCTATGTGTTTTTCTGAAATTTAGGGAAGAAACTCAGAAAAGACAAGACATGCAAGAATTTGAGCTTTATTGCTCCTGGTTGTGGTTTTGCAACAATGTCTACATAGCTGAAGGGTGAGTGAGATGAGAAATTTTAGAGTCACTGGACAGGTTCCAAACAAGTCTTTTTCTTTTGGTCCCTATCAGGTTTATTCTTTCAGGCAAAATGATCCCAGCTGTAATCTTGTGTCAGCACTTCTGCTAAACTGAGAGCACAGATGAATATTCATGGTGTTGACAGTTCTCTTTGTTCATGTCCCTGCCTAGAAACCTGGGAAGCTCACCACAGCACTGCGGCTTGTAAGCATTTATTCTAGCTTGTCAGGAAAAGTTTTAATAAGAAACTCCAGGCAATTGAAAGTCAAATTCTCTTCCCCAAGGAACTAGAATATCTGCAGGGCTGTCCCTTGGCAAGGAGGTTTGCATTATGCCCTGGCTGCTCTTCACAGTAAAAACCCTTACATTAAATTGATTTTGCCCTGAAATATACTATTCGCTTCCTGCTCCCTTACAAGTTCTTAGCCTCACAAGACCTAGACCGTGTCTTAGAAATCTGTACATATATTTCTAAGACACAAACTGGAAAATATGTAAATATATTTTTTCAAGTACTGAGATCTGAACCCAAGGCTTTGTGCATACTAGGTAAGGAATCTACTACTGTGCAATATCTCTAGTCCTAAAAGTCTATGTTTTTAAACAGATCAAAAAAAGGTTCAGATATATAGTTAAGCGAATGCCACAGTCATAGTATTATTAGGTCAAAGCAGGGTATTGTCCTTGCAGAGAAGATGGGAACATGGAATTAACCATATTTTCTTGATAGAGAAGTGTGCCCTTCTCTGCAGTCTTGTGTTTCATGGCTTCAGTGACCCAAAGTTAACTGTGATCCAGAATATTAAATGGAAAATTCCAGAAATTAGCAATTTACCATTTTTAAGTAGTGCACCATTCTGAGTATTGTGATGAAATCTTGCACTATCCCACTGCAACCTGCCATCAACATAAATTATCCCTTTGTCTTGCATATCCATATTGTGTAAGGTACCTGCTCCATGACAGTAGAGAAATAGAGAAACCATATTCATATAATTTTTGTTACACTATATTTTTATAACTGTTCTACTTTATTATTTTTAATCATACCACCCCTAATTTACAAATTAAACTATCATAGGAAGTATGTAGAGTAAAAAGCAGAGTAGATATAGAGCTTGATAATGTTTGCTATTTCTGGTATCCATTGGGGATCTTGGCATATGTCTTAGTCACTTTCTTATTGTTGAGACAAATACCCAACACCCACAACTTAAAGGAGTAGAGGTTTTCTTTAGTTTGTGGTTCAGAGATCTCAGTTCTTTCATGGTTGGCTGTCTCCAAGGCATGTATGATACAGTGAAGGGCTAGACAGTAGAAAGCTGCTCATGTAATGGAGGCCAGGAAGCAGAGAGAGAAAGGAGGAGTGAGGCAGGAAGATACACCCTTTTAGGTTACATCCCCAGTAATCCACCTCTTTAGATAACACCCCGTCTCTCAACAACAAGTCAGCTATTTTGCCCCCATGATTCAACTACCTTTGAGGACGTGAGAGCTTTGAGAATCATTTTTATTGAAACCATAATATTTCACTCTGGGCCCCCAAAATTTCATATGCATCTCTATGCAGATTGCATTTAGTTAATCTCAAAGAGTTGCCAAAGTATTAGTATTTCTAGAAAGTTCAAGTCCAAAGTCTCCTCTGAGACTCAAGGCAAACTCTCAGCTGTAAGCCCCTACAAAAATCAAAATGAAAACGAAACACTTCCAACTTACAATGGCACAAAGCAAACATTCCCATTTTAAAAGGTAGGCATAGGAGTATAGAAAAGAGCAAGAGTGAAACCCAAAAGGGCAAACATTAAATCCTGTAGCTCAGGGTCCAGCACCAATGATGGGTTGTGCAGAGATGTCTATGTCCAAGATTCTGCAGGGACCCATCCCTATGGCATTGCCAGTTGTAGATCTCATTACCTTTCTCTTGGACTGGCTCTGTTCATTGCTTGTGGCCCTCCTCAGCAAACATTCCACCTTCCTGGCATCTTCAACTCTTGGGGTCTCCACTGCATTTTCAGCTTTAACCTCACAATTTCACAGACTGCCCTCTTATGGTCCCAGATCTACTGAAATCTGAGAGAAGTCTTCCTGACACCATAAATCTTACATTCTGCATATCCATAAAGCCAGCACCATGTTCATGATGCCACGGTCAACTACCAGGTCAAGCAGTAGCTGGGCTGCTTTGTATAATGCCTGCAGAAGTTGTCAAGTGCATGGGTGCCTGAGCACTGTGGCTGAATTCCAAGAAACAAATTCCCCAGGTAGCAGTTCATAGGAATGGTGCCCTGAAGCTGTCTTCTCAGTCTTTCACTTTTGCACGCTTGAGCCTCTAGATGGTTCCTGAAATGCTCATATGACATCTGTCCTACTGTCCTAACTCAAAGTACTTAGCTTCTTTTTAAAGTTACTATCTTTAGAAACAAAGTTTTTCTGTGTTTCATCTTTTCTTCCTTTCTGGCAAAGCCGAAACTTTTTAAATGGATGTTTTGCTCTTAATTCTTGCTAAACACTGCAAGCTGTACCCATCTGCAGCTTGAACATTGGGTGATCTTGAAATTTCCCCACCAGATTAATTAGTTCACTGCCTTTAATCTTAGTCTCCCACAGTCTCAAGATCTGAGCAAAATATGAACAATTTTTTTCAGAATCTAACACACGTGGCTTCCAGTCCAACTGCCAATGGTACTCCTTTTTCCCAACTGAAACCTTTTTACTGTTTGAATTTCTTTCTTTCTTTCTTTTTTATTTACCTTTTCGAAACAGGGTATAACTATGCAGATCAGGTTGGTCTTGAACTCACTTTGTAGACCAGGCTGACTTTGAACCTGCAATGATCCTCCTGCCTCAGCCTCCTTGAGTACTGGTGTTACAGGCATGTGCTACTGAGCCCAGTTTACTGGTTGAATTTCTATCATAATTCTGTTCTTCTGAGCTCTGACCAGAATCTCCCACCAATTTTGGCTTGCAGGAGTCTACAACTTGTCTAGCTGACATCTCTAAAACTTTCCAAACTCCTGTAATAAACCAATTCCAAAAACTTCTAAACCATATGGTCATGCACATTCCTGGGAATGACCCCACTACTTTAGTACCAAAATATGTCTTAGTCATTTTCTAATCATTAAACCACAATACCCAATGTACACAATTTAAAAGAGCAAATGATTATTTGGGTAAAGAGTTACAGAAATCTCAGTTCTTGCATGATTGGCCAGCTCCAAGCCAGGTATGGCAAGGTGGGAGGACCTAGGCAGTGGAAATATGCTCACATCAAGGAGGCTAGGAAGCAGAGAATGAGGGGAGGAAGTGGGAGATACACCCTTTCAAGTTACTTCCCTAATGATCCAAATCTTTTGACCAGGTTCAACTACTTAATAGTAAGTCAGCTACAGCACCTCAATGAAACAATCACCTTCCAAAAGCATTGTCTCTGAGTGCATGAGAGTTTTGGGGGTCATTCTTGATCCAGACCATAACAAAACATTTATCTTGAAAAGAGTAGACTACTGTACTCTGACAAATCAGGTCCTCACTGACCATGAGAAGAGACTTTGTTTCCCAGGGATGGCTCATTCTTAGAAATAGCTAACAACTTGCCTGTAAGTCCATCTTTGACGTATAAACCAACCAGTACCAGCCCATATTCTCATCTTCCTCCTATAATCAGTATGGTATGTTCTTCCTCTGTTCTGAATCACCCCAGGGTTAGGCCCCAGACAACTAAGAACTCCCTTTATAGCTCACAGCTCACTAAAGTGGTTCAAACTATTCAACCCTAAAACCACTCATTTGCTAACCCTACCTCAACCATTTATTTCCTCAGAAACCATGGTAGTGGTGGGATATAACTCAGTTGTCGACCATTTGCCCAACATGTATGAAACCATGGTTCCATCTCCAGCTCTGTAAAACAAACAAACAATGCATAATAAAGGCTTCTTCCTCTCTCCCTCTACTTCCTGTGTAACACTGGTGTTTTCTGTGTGGCCCTTCAAGGTTTGGCATGCTCTGTGCTCTTGAGAACTCTAAGCAGCAAAGTATCATCTAAAAGTAATTTTATTTTTATTTGACAATTGTCAAAAGGGGCACTTAGATGGTGTGAGTGTTACACTCATCTTGGGGAGTAGATGGGTAGCCTGCTTATAATATAAAGGAGGAAAAGAAACTTGTTCTTCCCTCTTTTGCTCTTGCTGTTTTTTCTGTCTTCTGCTGCTTGAAGTATTTCCCCTGTGCCATGCCACTTGCTTTGGAGCCAATTGATTATGGACTGAAATTTCCACAAACTGTGAACTAAATAAACCTTTCTTTCCTTAATTTTGAATGTCCAGTATTTTATTCCAACAATGAGAGAAAAGTAACCAAAACAATTTGGTACCAAAGTAGTGGGGTCATTGCTGTGACTATACCTGAACATGTGGTTCAAGAGCCTTTGGGAATGGTTTGTGGGAAGAGTTTGGAAAGGTTTGGAGACACTGAATGAGTAGAACTGGAATGCCTTAGGCTGTTCTGTATGGGAGATTCTGGTCAGAGCTCAGAAGATCAGAAGACTGATAGAAATCCTGCTGGTAAAGACCAGGTTCAAGAGGTTTCTTCTGGAAAGGACTGCACTGGGTGCTGGACTCCAGATGATGTATGTTATAGCATAGCAAAAAGTTTGTCTGTATTTTGTTTGTGTCCAGAGACTTTGCCTGAGACTGAGATTAAGGGTGATGGATAATTAATCTGGCAGAAGAGATTTCAAGGCAATCGAATGTTGAGGTGGTGGCATGGCTATTGTTGGGGGCTGTTAGTCAGATCTATGTTGCAAATCAAGAGCAAAGAGCCCAGCAGGCTGATTTAGAACATTGTGAGTTTGGCCAGAAAGGAAGCACCAGTAAAGCTGTGAACTGCAAAGGTAGAGCTGAGAAGATCTCAATTGCAGAGAAAGAACAGTATAATAGAAAATATGGCCTGAAGGCATCACAAAAAGCAGCAAGTCTCCACTCTTTGCAGCCTCAAAACTGCAAAATTGAAAGAGTTTGCTTTGGGGAGAAAACCTCAGAGCACCAATTTCCAGAATGATGGTGGCCTAAAGATTTTTTCCTCAGAATTGTATTCCTAGTGCCCAGTGATTCAAGCACTCAATCCCTATGACCAAGAAAGAGGACAATCTGGCTACTGCTCCAGCTGGCAGCAGACCTTGGCATCACCCATGTGGCATTGGTTTTAGGTGCGTACAGAATGCAAGAGCTATAGATTTCAAAAGGCTTCCACTTCGATTTCAGAAAGCCTGGGAGGCCAGGCAGTGTGCCCTGTGAGAGAAGTTTGGAAAAACCAGGAACTTGGATCATCTCAAGAAAGCTGCAAGGATGAAGAAAAGCAGGACTAAGAGAAGTGGTGGGATCCATAACCACCTGAAGTGCTGTAGAGATGGAACCACACAATCCCTTTGGAGCTCCCAATTTGCCACAGGTGCTTCAGATGCTGGACATGGAACTATAGGACTTAAAGTTTGCCCTGCTGGATTCTGGACTTACTTTAGTCCCAATTCTTTATATCCTCCTGTTTATGACTTTTGGAATGAAAATGTTTATCTTGTGCCATTGGATGTTGGAGGTGTTTAACTTTGAGATGATGAAAACAAGATTTGTATAGTAACTGGATGGTTCGCCTTGATCATTTTAAAGTTACTTTCTAACTCTAATATTAAGTGCATTTTCAAGAGGACTTTTCAACCCTCTTGAGTCCAAGTTTTCTTTTATATAAGCTGGTATGGACCTCATAGCATTTTATTAGTTTATCTTCATCCTATTTGTTACAAAAATGTAAAAAAAAATTCGAACAACCAGATTATTTTTCTCAAACCAAATTGACAATACTTATTTGATCAAAGAATTACATACTGTATCTGTATGCCATACAGAATACATCTAATTTTGACCCTGAAACTGGTGTTAGAAATAAAATCGTTAATCTCCTCACTTCCACTCGTGGGATCCATAGCTCAGCCTGAGTGGTCTGTTTTATCAAATCTTTCAGTGCCATGCTCTGGGGACACTAAAGTGCCATGACTGGATGATTAGTTGTGCAGAATGAGATGAATAAGGTGCTTTGTCATTTTATTTTATTTGTATTTAACAGAAAAAAGACACATATAACAAAAACAAAAAGCAAAAGAGACAAACAAACTACTAGAGTAAATGCACAACAGTAACATTACAGGTTTACAAAACAGGATGATAGAAACTTGACAATGGTGGCAATATTGCTTATCATTATCTTTAAAATGGTTGTTTACATTAACAGATATAGAGCCAGGCATGGTAGCACACGCCTTTCTTTCTTTCTTTCTTTCTTTCTTTCTTTCTTTCTTTCTTTCTTTCTTTCTTTCTTTCTTTCTTTATTTTTTGCAGCATCGGGGCTCAAACTCACAGCCTCATGCCTGCCAGACAGGTGCTTAAGCCACTGAGCCAAACTCCCAGCCCTAGTTTTTTTCTGAGGCAGGGTCGCACTGTGTAGCTCAGGCTGGTCTTGTGCTCGCGTTGTAGCCCAGGCCAGCCTCAAACTCTCAACGCTCCTCCTAATCACAGCACTCGGGAGGCTGAGGTAGGCGGAGCTTTGGGAGTTCGAGGCTGACTTGGGCTACAACGTGAGTGCAAGGCCGGCCTGAGCTACATAGTGCGACCCTGCCTCAGAAAACTAGGGCCTGGAGTTTGGCTTAGTGGCTTAAGCACCTGTCTGGCAGGCGCGAGGTTATGAGTACAATCCCTGGTGCCACAAACAAAACAAAACAAAACAAATATATTAACAGATACAGACATGTAAAATTGATCTAATCATATGAGTATTAATTATTCTTTCTCAATAATGAATATATTCAGCAGTGTGTTCGTTTTAGTTATCTTATATATACATATGTACAGATTTATATCTTTTCCTTTTCCCTTCCCTCTTTCCGCTTTTTGCCTTCCCAATTACTTTTGCTCTTTGAGCTGTTTTTTACCCTTACATAGTATTTATTATAGATTTTGGATCATATATACTTTTTCAGTGCCTTACACTAGGGAGACAATACAATATTTACGCATGTGGGTTTGATTTATCTCACTTATGAGTATGGTCTCAAGTCGTGTCCATTTACTTATAAAAGTCTCAATGCAATCTTTCTTAATAGCTGAGTAGTATTCCATTGTATAAAAATACCACATTTTTTAATCCATTCTTTGACTGATGGGCACTTGGGTTGTTTCCAAGATCTGGCTATTACAAATTGGGTTGCTATAAACATGGGTGCACAGATATCACTGTGGTATGATGTTTTCAATTCTTCTGGGAAAATGCCCAGAAGTGGGATAGCTGGGTTGAATGGGATCTCTAGTCCTAGCTTCTTGAGGAATCTCCACACTGACTTCCACAGTGGTTGCACCAGTCTACACTCCCACCAACAGTGGAGAAGAGTTCCTTTTTCCCCACAGCCCCTCCAGAATTTGTTGTTGCTTGATTTTTTAATCTTGGCCATTCTTTCTGGAATGGGATGGAATCTCAGTGTTGTTTTAATTTGCATTTCCCAAATGACCATTGATGCTGAACATTTTTTCATATATTTATTTTCCATTTGTATTTCTTTCTCTGAGAAGTGTGTATTCATCTCAGATGCCCATTTTTGGATTGGGTCCTTGAATTTTAGGGGCCTGATTTCTTTTAATTCTTTATATGTTTTAGATAGAAGTCCTTTGTCTGATGGACAATTGGCTAAGATATTTTCCCAATTCGTGGGTTTTCTTTTCACTCTGTTGGAGATTTCCTTAGACATGCAAAAACTTTTTAGTAGGATGAGATCCCAGGTGTTGATTCTGGGAAGTGTTTCCCATGCAATTTGATTTTTGTTCATGAACTCTCTGCCTACTCCTATGTCATCGAGATTTTTACCTACTCTGTCTTCTAGTAAGTTTAGTGTCTCTGTTTTAATATTCAGATCTTTGATCCATTTTGACTTTATTTTAGTGCATGGTGATAGACATTGATCTAGTTTTAGTTTACAGCATATAGAAAGCCAGTTTTTCCAGCACCATTTGTTAAAGAGGCTATCTTTCTTCCAATGTACATGTTTGACCCCTTTGTCAAAGATGAGGTGGCTAAGTGTGTTTGTAGTTGTGGCTGTATCTTATAATATATTCCATTGATCTTCAGGTCTATTTTGATTCCAGTACCATGCTGATTTTATCACAGTAGCTTTGTAGTATAGTTTCAAGTCAGGGATTGTGATGCCTCCTGCCTTCCCTTTGTTGCCCAGAATTGCCTTTGCTATTCTAGGTCTTTTCTGATTCCAGATGAATTTCAGGAATGCTTTCTCTAGCTCTGTGAGGTAGGCAAGTGGTATTTTACTTGGGATTGCATTAAATCTGTATCATAATTTTGGGAGAATGGGCATTTTCACAATGTTTGTTCTTCCTATCCATGAAAAGGGGATATCTTTCCATTTTCTGAAATCTTCTTCGATTTCCTCCTTCAGAGTAATGTAATTTTCACTGTGTACATCTTTTACTTCCTTTGTTAGATTGTTTCCTAAGTATTTCATGTTTTTGGATGTTATAGTGAAGGGTGTGGTTTCCCTTATTTTTCTCTCAGTGACTTTGTTGTTTGTGTACAGGAATGCTACTGATTTTTGAGTGTTCACCTTGTATCCAGCTATATTACTGAATTTGGTTATTACTTCTAGAAGTCTTCTAATGGATTTTTGGGAGTCTTCTATGTAGAATATCATATCATCTGCAAATAATCATAATTTCATTTCTTCCTTTCCTATCCTTACTCCCTTTATTTATTTCTCTTGTCTAATTGCTCTGGCTAATATTTCCAGAAGTACATTGAATAGGAGTGGTGATTATGGACATACTTGTCTTGTTCCTGATTTTAGGTTGAAAGTTTTCAGTTTTTCTCCATTTAGTAAGATGTTGGCTGTTGGTTTATGATATATGGCTTGTATCAGGTTGAGGTAGAGACCATCTATTCTGATTTTCTGTACGGTTTTTATCACGAATGGGTGTTGGATTTTGTCAAAAGCTTTTTCTGCATCTATTGAGATAATCATGTGGTTCTTGTCCTTGGCCCTGTTGTTATGATGTATTACACTTATTGATTTGGATATGTTGAAACATCCCTGCATTCCTGGGATGAGTCCCATTTGATCATGGTGTATAATCTTTCCGATAACTTTCTGTATTCTATTTGCCAGTATTTTGTCAAGGATTTTTGCATCTACGTTCATTAGGGAGACTGGCCTGTAATTTTCTTTTTTGGTTGGGTCTTTCTCTGGTTTTGGTATTAGGGTAATACTTGTTTCCAGGAATGAGTTAGGGAGACTTACTTCCTTTTCAATTTCATGAAGAGTTTAAGGAGTGTTGTCATTAAGTCTTCCCTAAATTTCTTGTAGAATTCAGCGGTGAATCCATCAGGGCCCAGGCTTTTCTTTGTTGGTAGGGTCCTGATTACATTTTTAATTTCATTAGCTGAAATTGGGTTATTCAGCAGCTTTACATCTTCTTGATTCAGCTTTGGTAATTCATAGGTTTCTAGGAATCTGCTAATTTCTTCTGTGTTATCAAATCTGTGTGAGTAAAGGTTTTCGAAGTAGGTGTTGATGATCTGTATTTCCACAGGGTCTGTAGTGATTTTACCCTTTTGATTTCTTATTGAATAAATCTGAGTTTTTTCTTTCCTCTTCCTGATAAGGTTGGCTATGGGTTTATCAATTTTATTTACTCTTTCAAAGAACCAACTCTTCGATTCATTGATTCTTTGTATTATTTTCTTAGTTTCAATTGCATTAATTTCTGCTCTAATCTTGATAATTTCCTCCCTTCTTTGGGCCTTGGACTTGACTTGCTCTTCTTTTTCTAGAAGTTTGAGGTGAAGCATTAGGTTGTTTATGTGTGTTCTTTCCATTTTTCTGATGTGAGAGTTTAGTGCTATAAATTTCCCTCTGAGGACTGCTTTCATTGTGTCCCACAGGTTCCAGTAATTTGTATTTGCATTTTCATTCAATTGTAGATATTGTTTAATTTCTTCTTTAACTTCTTCTGTGACCATTGGTTATTTAGGAGAGTATTATTTAATTTCCATGTGTTTATGCAGTTATTGTAGGTTTTTTTGTCATTCATTTCCAGTTTTACTGTGCTATGGTCAGATAATATGCATGGAATTATTTCAGTTCCTTTGCATTTACTTAAGCATGTTTTGTGGACCAGTGTATGATCTATTTTAGAGAATGACCCATGTGCAGCTGAGAAGAATGTGTATTCTGATGTTGATGGGTGGAATATTCGGTATACATCTACTAGGTCCATTTGTTCACAAGTTTGATTCAGTTCTGTTATTTCTTTGCTGATTTTTTGTTTGGTTGATCTGTCTCTCTGTGACAGTGGAGTTTTAAAGTCCCCTGTTATAACTGTATTATTGTTTAGTTGGTTTTTCATGTCTGTTAAGAATTGTCTTACATAGTTGGGTTCTCCTATATTCGGTGCATATATATTTATGATTGTAATCTGTTCCTCTTGAAGTTTTCCCCTATCAAGTATGTAGTGACCTTCTTTATCTCTTTTGATCATTTTTGGTTTGAAGTTCATATTGTCTGCAAACATAATAGCTACCCCTGCTTTTTTCTGGCTTCCTGTTGCATGGAGTATTGTTTTCTAGCCTTTGACTTTTAGTCTGTGAATTTCTTTTTGAGTGAAATGTGTTTGTTGTACACAGCATATTGTTAGATTTTGTTTCTTAACCCACTCTGCTAGTCTGTTTCTTTTTATTGGTGAGTTGAGATCGTTTACCTTGATTGATATAACTGATATGTACTGGCTCATCCCTGTCATGGTATCTTTTTGTTGCTGGTTTTCTACATTTTCTGTTTAATTATTTGCCCTGCTTAGTGTTTTCCTTTTGTTGTTGTTCTTAAGATTGTGGCTATTTTTGTCTCTAGAGTGTCTTTCAGTACTCTTTGTAGTGTTGGTTTGGTGGCCATAAATTTCTTCAGTTGTTCTTTGTCATGAAAGTATCTTATTTCTCCATCAATTTTTAAGGATAGTTTTGCAGGGTACATCAATCTGGGTTGAAAATTGTTTTCTTTCAGGATTTGAAATACTTCACTCCAAGCTCTTCTTGACTTAAAGGTTTGTGTTGAGAAGTCTGCCATGATTCTGATAGGCTTTCCTTCATAGGTGATCTGTTTCTTTTCTCTGACAGCTTTTAGTATTTTGTTCTTGTGCTGTATATCTGATACCCTTATTATTATATGTCTGGGTGAGGATTTATTTT
>RJWM01016418.1:0-20375 GCA_004363535.1 Dasyprocta punctata
TTGATTTTAGAATATCATTAAGGGTATTGTCAGATTTGTCAGCAATGGATGGAGAGCCTACAGGGGCCAGGCATGGTGCTAAACATTTAGGCTGGGAACTAGCAACAGCCCTTTGATACTCCCTGCCCCATACAACTATGTACATTTTTTTGAGGTGATGGGGATAGAATACTTTGGGCAAGTGTTCTACCACTTGAGCTACCACTGAGCTATCTCCTCAGCCCAAGGATGAAAATTAAAATAGTTATTATTATCTTTAGAAAAGCAGAAAATATTATACAAAGCCCCCACACATCCAGGCTGCCCATTCCCCAGCTCACTGATACTCAGGGTTTCTCACTAAGCCTACTTCCTCTATACATGCAAATTTCATTTTCATTCCCCAGCTGCTCTCCTTTGTACTTTCCGAAATGAAAGCCTTAGTTTAAGAGCAATGTCTTGCTTCACTTTTAACTTCTCTAGTACTGATTTGAGAGACAGAGGCACACGCTGGGGCATTTGCCTTTAGTGCGGATGACAGACAGGACTCGCATTGCTACCCTGATGAGGTTTATGGTGGGGCGTTTAAGCCTAGGGGATGCACGCTATCACCCCAGCTTCCAAGGAAGCAAGAAAACAGAAGTGCACGGGAACAATGTTCACTCCTAACCTGGCCCTTTCTCTCCCCACAACCCCCAGCACTTCTTTGTTGATCTTCTCCAATGCATTCCCTTCTGACACACTAAGGAAGAGCGAGGTGCCTCCTCACATGTGTCCTAGATTACACATCTGTAAACCAACCTCGCCATACGCAGGTCTGCCCTGTCTCTTTGGTTTCATTTTAACTTCTTCAGCAGACGCGCCTGCTTTTTGACAACCACAAAGAATGCCACCAACACAACATTAGTGCATGCAGGACAGGGCTTCTTGAACCTGCATTCTGCAGGAGGTCGTGCCTTGCACAATACCAGTCACCTCCAGAAAGTCGACCTTTTATTCTTTGTGCAACCCATTGCTTCAAATATCCAACCACCCTCCAAGCGTGGAACATCACCCGGAGTGTCAAAGCTCCAGCCAGGCCTGGGCGGAGAGCTGGGTGGGAGACAGTCTCAGTCATCTTTTAAATCCTCATTTCTTCCATTGGCTTGTGTCCGAACGCTACTTCATGTTTGTTAGTACCCATTTCCTTCACTTCTGGGAATGTATCTAATGTGTACCTAACATGAACTTGACTCCTTGTCAGAGGAGAAATAAGAATGCAAAGGAACTAAGAATGATCCTCTTCATGGATTAAGGAGCGAACTAGCCTGGACTTTATTCCTCCGTTGGGGGATCTCCTGCCCAAAGAGGGCTTTGATGCTTTGCCCTCAAGCAGAGAATGCAGAAGGCGAGAGACACCCTAAAGCATTTATAGAAAACAGGAGAAGCCTGAAGATGGCCAAAGTTACACAAATAGGAAACACCTGATGCTGTAATGGATTCACGCTTCTCAAAGAACAGTTTAGGTGCATAATTCTGAATTTTTTGATGGACATTAGTAAGTGCTATTTGTTTTCCTTTGTTCAGAAATATGCTTGTATTAGAATTCTCTAGAGGAAGAGAACTAATAGGATATAGATAGATATAGATAGATTGATTGATTGATAGATTCTAAGGAATTGGCTCAAGTAACTGCAGGGACTGACCTGTCTGAAATGTACCTGGCAGGCAGGCAGGCGGCCTAGACACCCAGGGAAGAGTTGATGCTGAACTCAAGTCCAGAGGCAAAGTCCTTCTTCCTCAGGAGGCCTGGTCTTGTTGTTAAGGCCTTCAGCTGCTTGCTTGAGGCCCCTCCACATTTTGGAAGGCCAACAGCTATACTCAAAGTCTACTGATTTACATGTTATTCTCATTTTAAAATACCTCCAGAGCAACATGTAGACTGGTGTTTGACCAAATAGTGTATCATGACCTAGCCAAGTTAACACATAAAATTAACTATTACAATATCACACCGTTGACCTGAGGTTGTCCACAAGAAAATTAAAACATTATTATCTTTTGTGGGATCGCTTATAAATTCAAAACACTTCACAGCTTTATCTTGACCTTTAAGGCATTATGACATGAAAATTTACAATTAAAACCTCTTGGACGTTGGAAGAATAGGACCTTTGCCTTGAATTGTGACAGCCAAGATAAAAAATGGCTGAATTTGACCCACGTAACTGTATTATGCCTACATAGTGTAAGACTCATGGCTCTCTTCTGGGTATCTTTCATTGTTTGCAGTACCCTGTCCATGGGAAATATGCTGTAAACTACAAATCAAAACAGCAGCCTAGTGGCTAGGAGGGGGAGGGAGGGATGGAAAGAGGTTGATGGATGGGTGCTAGGATACAGTCACACAGCAGTGAGGAGCTCTGGTGTGTTTTCACACAGGCCAGTGACTACAGACAGCAATTACATGCTGTATATTCAAAAAGCTACAAGAAAGGATATCAAGTGTTTGCACAATGAAGAAGTGATAGACTGAGGAGACAGATACGCTCAACCCGATGGCAACATTACGCAACGTACACATGTATCCAAACATCACACAGCACCCCATTATTATGTAGTTATGCTTTACGTATCAGTTAAAAAATAAATAACCAAAGCCCACTAGTGATAGCCCACCTGTGCCAGCCTCCCCATAGATGTGATTTTGAGAAATCACCGTGATCAGAAATGGAAAGTAATTCTGCTCCGAAATGCCAGTGCCTATTGACGCTCTCTGTTTACAAAACCAGACAAAGCAAGCAGTCTGCAGTTATTGCAGATGATGACCTCTGACCCAAATAGTCCCGCTACCCAGGTGTTCACTTTCAAGCAAGACCCCTCAAGGTGTTTAGCAAGCCAGGACCAGCAGGTCTGAGTAAAAGCAGAGGAGGGCAGATAGGGCCCGACTTCCGGTTACCCAACTTCACGATTTTATTTTTGTTTTGTTTTGTTTTACTCTACAATAGTGTGGGACTGATGCACATTCAGGAGAAACTGTACTTTTTCAAGTCAAAATCTTTCCTCTGGTTACTGATCCTACCTGGCAACGTGGGGCAGCTATGGACACTGCACGCGCTGTGTGGCCGAGCTGGGGTACCAGGAGATTTGGTGCACAAAAGGCAATTTCAACTCGGGAGATTTTTAACTTACAATGGGTTTATCAGAACATACACCAACTGTAAGTCAAGGAGCATCGATAATTTAAAATGTTAAAATAAATACTCAGTTGCAATGTAAAACTCGGAGATATGATTTCTTGTCTTTAAATCCATAAAAGCATGAAAATAAGAAGAGAAGGTCTAAAAATACTTAATGGAAAGGGGACCTTCCCAACTGTGTAGCGTGAACAAATGCAGTTATTCTGTCACAGCCACTGAGCCACTCATAAAACTTCTAAATTGACAATGCCATGTATTTCCCAGATCTCATTTTATTTTCCTTTCCAAGCGCCCCATTCCCCAGCCCCCTGGCAATTAGGGAAGTTGACCGGGTGCTGCTCCTGGGGAGCTGGTGGAGGTCAGGTGAGCCATCCCGAGGCCTGGCCAGTGACCGAGGTCACCTTGACTGGCAGGATTGTCCACAGTTATGTCGCCTTTCTTGGAAATCTGTTAGACCACACACTGATGAGCACAGCACCATAGATAAAGAGACACAACTTGCTAACGGGCCCCTGAGGATAATCATCTGCCCAGCACAATGTGAGCAAGGAAAATTCTTTCAGTGGAAGCCACTGAACCCTGTGGTTATTTATTAGACGTAGCCTTCCTGTCCTGTCCCAACCAGATACAGGCATGTGATGCATAATGACATCGAGCCAAGGACAGGCCCCAGGTGATCGCAGTGGAGGTGGCACGGCCCCAGCCCTTAGGGACACTGTAGCCGCTGTAAGGTCGTAGCCGGACACACTCCTCCCGTGCTTGTAGTTACATGGGGGTGAACAAACTTACTGCGCTGCCCGGTGAGTACAAGTGTAGCACCTACAGTTACACCCAGAGCACAGCGACGATGTTACAACCAAACACGTTATGGCGTATTAATATACCACACCCACTGCACTGTCAACACTACTTATGTGCTCCTTCTCTTACTTTTTTTTTAAGTTTACCATAAAACACACCTGTGACACTGGCAGCAGCCTCAGCCATCTCATGTTTATTCTTCCTCTCCTCCCTCTCCCTTCCTTTCTCCTCCTCTTTCCCTCTTTCCCTCTTTCCTTCTCTCTTCTTTTGCCATACTGTGGATCAAATCTTTGCGCTGAGCTACATCACTAGCCTTTTTTTATTTTTTATTTTGAGACAGGGTCTTAAGTCACTACATTGCCAAGGCTGGCAATCCTCCTGCCTCAGCCTCCCAGAGTGCCGGGATTACAGGCATGCGCTACAGCACCTGGCTCCCTGCATCTCTGGACTGCACCAAGAGCCACCTAGCAGGGGTGGCGAACCTTTGCACGCGTGCCGCAGCGGACTGTTTGTTATCACCGAAAGCTCTGAAAGGTTCGCCATCACTGCCCTAGACCTTATCAGTTTGTGCAAGTGCACTCTGTGATGTCCACACAGCGATGAAATCCCCGAAACAATGCATTTCTGAGAACAAGCCCTCGTCACATTACCCAGTCCTCACCATGTGCCCATGGGAAACATTTCTTAACTCATGGGTGCGCTGGAGGCCAGGCTGGCACGGACCCCGCTTGGGTGCTCACACTCGGACATCAGCAGAGCAGCAGGGGAAGCCAGAAGCTTCATCCGGGAGCTAATCGCACACCTGGCCAGGGGGGCAGAGCTGCAGGAGGAAGCCCGGGGGAGCCAAGCAGCTGCAGGCCGGAAGTCAGCTCCTCTGCCTCGACAACCACAAGCTCCTGCCACTTCTGGACTCTACATTAGCAATGCGCATCAACAAAGCACCGCTTCCCTCCCACACTCCAGACCTCCGGGTCTGTTGAACCCAGAACCTCGCAGCAGAGGGAATTCTGGGAAATGTAGTCCCTGCTTGTGCAACTCCAAGGTCATCACCCAGGCTGACGTCTGGCTGTTTTTTAAACCTCATCTAAAACAACGCTCACCGCTGAAAGTTACCTGCAGCTTCCAAATCGAGCTCGTTGTGCCTTCTCGGCGCTTCCTTTTTTGTTGTTGTTTTTTGTGTGGTTTCTTGGTTTTTGCAGGGCTGGGATGGAGCCCGGCTTTCCCCTGCTGAGCAAGCTCTCTGCCTCGCTGTGCCCCACGGCGGCCTGCTCTCTGCTCCCCTCGCAGGCGGTGCACCCCGCCACCGCAGCATCACCGCATCCTAAATGCTCATTTGTGTATCTCTTCACCTGGAACGCAAGGTCCCTGAGGGCAGCGGCCGTGTTTTATGCATTTTTCTGTCCCAGACGCAGTACTTGGCACACAGTAGGTCTTCAGTAAACATGGAGCGGGGCTTCTCGCATCCAAACCTTCACAGCCAGCACCGTGGCTCCTCAGAGGAGGCTCGCACATCACACTGGTGAAAGGGGGCGATGCGCCCCCATTAAACTCTGAGTTCAGGTGTAGTTTTCTGTGTGGCCGCGGCTGACCCTCGAGGCGGAGGGCGGGAATCAGGCGCCCTAACTGGGGGCTGCAGGACGGTGAGTGTGAAGCAGAAACGGTCATCCACACGCTCAGGTGCGGGGACCATTCGAAACTCTGCTCACGCCTGGCCTCATCCTCATTCTCAGAAATCGTGTTAAAAGGGTGCCGCCACCCCTGAAGAGGACACAGCGTGGAAAAGGAATCTGCCTGGAGCTGCGCCCGATCGAGGTGGGTCCAAGCCCCGAGCTTATCCTGCAGCGCTGTGCCGCGTCCTCTCCCCAGCGCCAGGCTGGGCACTGCATGTGGCTGGGCTGCCCTGTGACTCCAGGGATTCAACCGGAGCGAAGGGAGCGGCGCCATCCACTGGTGCTGGAAAGAGGCCCGCGATGCTGACATATTCCTGGCCCCCAGGGCAGCTGGGGTCCCTGCTCCAGGGCTTCGCCTGAGCTGATGTCCGGGTGGCCACTGTGCGGTGCTACCTGGGTCATCACACTTCATGGGAGCCCTCCAGGAAGGCCAGAGAGGTGCTCGATGCCGTCTGCGACTTCCTAGGGACCTCTGACACCCCACAGCCCGACCTGGTTTTCTCCCAGGACTCTTCCGCTGTGACCACCTGGGGCCTCGGATGGACTGGCTTGAGGAGCCAGCCCACTGCAGTGCAGGGCAGTGTGGCGTGGTGGTTGTTGGGCTTAGAAAAGCCCCAGTGTGCGTCCTTGCTGTACTCCACACCGCATGATCCCAGCAAGCTGCCTCCCCTCTCTGGGTCCCATTTCTGTCATCCCCCAAAGGAAGCCAACACCCACTCCTCGGCTGGAGGAGTGGATGGAATCGGTGGATGGAATGGAGGCCGGGAAAACACATGGCCACTCCAGGCACAGGAGGTGGATGAGGACGGCAAGCTGGATGGTCCTCCTGGGGCTCCTCTGCACAGGACCCAGGACAGTGATGCTACGACGAAACCTCTCCCCTCTCTCAGCCTAAAACACAAGCGCTGCTTCTCCCTCTGATCAAATGCAACTCATTCATTCTCTCCGGCAGCCCCATATGGAGGTGAAAACGTCGCTAAAGATATCCGAAACACCATTCCTGACTTGGGGGAGCTCTCAGTCGACGGTTTTCTCAAAAGGGAGGCATTTAGATCGTGTCAATAAGGGGTTAACAGCAGCTTTTTCTCCCTTTCTACAGTGGCTGCTCCACGGCAGTAAATTCTCATCTGAACTGCAACTGACCCGCCACACACAATCATGTTATTCATATTCTTATAAACAGAGGGTACGGTATGTATAATTTCCTAGATTTCTGGGAGGGGATGGATCATAACTAAACTCCAACTTTTCCTTTGGAGAAACAGTCGCATTTGTTTCTGGTTAGCTTCAAAGCAAAAACTAATTTTTTCCTTTTATGTGTCAGTAACTTGAGTGAAATTTGTCACTTGTTTTTATGAAAAATTCCTTGCCGTTGCCTGAAAAAAAAAAAAAACACCCATAACAACTCAGAGTCCCGACATGGCAGAAGACACTTGAAACACAGTGACAGAATGATGGCGTCATTTCTGGTCCAGGACACTAACAAGAGTCACTCCAAATGGCCTCAAACCTGTCCATCTCACAAGAATCTATTTTCAAGTACCTACGAGGAGGGGAGCAAGACCAGCGGTGACATCTTGTTCCAATTTAAGTAAGGTTGAGCCGTGGGCCAGCTCCTTCAAATCATAACCAGCACAGAAATTACCTCCTACCAAAAAACCACAAGCCTTAGACTCCGTAAGAATGAGCCCCACAAAAGCTGGAGCTCGCGAGGCCGAGCGTATTTCTGAAGCAATGCCATCGAGAACAGCGTTTTCATTTTCCGCAGTGGGGGGCTGCCTTGTTTGTCCAAGGATGAAGTTCTGAGGTGGTTGGGGACGATGAAGAACAACTCTATGTTGCCTTCAAAAGAACTCACAAGTCCTTCACCACTTCGCTGCGAGCCAGAGCTATTTAGAAAATGTTCGGCCTATTTTTACCTTTCTGTATACATACTTAATAGACACCGTTTCATTAGCGAATTACCGAAAGACGGGAGCTGACATACTCCGAAGTGACTCATAGTAAACAGGATGTCTCTCTAGGAGCTCAGCTCTCCCCGGGGACAACTTCCTCTGGCTGCAGTCTCTCACCCTGGGCCAGCCTGAGTTCACCTATGGCAGCGGAACATTGCGACACTTCAGGGAAGTTCCCTGTCTGTGTCTCACAGCCCAAATATTATGATATGCATGGTGACTTTGGACTCTGTCGGTTTGACCTCTTTAAGTTCAAGTGATCCAAGAGCGAGGAGAGAAACAGGAGTGGTCTGAGATGATTCAAATGTTCGGGTACACCCAGGATGAGTGAGGAGCGGTCGATTTACATTTAGGATCCAGGATCCAGGAGAGTAATGTGTGTGTCACTGTGGGTGAGTGACATAAGGGACTCGGGAGGAAGGGAGGGTGCTGGAGGTGAGGGTCAGCAGTGTCCATCTTGACCAGGGGCCAGCTGCTGTGGCTTTTGCCATGGAGATGAGAAGTTTGGGCTGTAGGAAAATACCCAGCTGGTTCTACAGTCCCTGTAAAGCTCACACTAGTGTCGTAGGTTGAGTTGTGTCCACCACCAAATTTTCTGGTTGCTGCCAGGTAAAAAAATGTTTGCCAGTTGACTCAAGTCACAGAGCAGACCCATTTCTGGAGTGGAGAGTTCGGTGCCACATAAAACCCCAGTGTCACTAAGTCTAGAGCATCCTTCCCCGTCCCGTGGGCCATGCCTGTACCCTGCCCTGGGCAGGAGTCTGTGGGGCTCTCTCGCCGTGTCCCCACTGGGCCTCCACATTGCCTCCCCACTCTCTTGGGACAGGCGTGAAGGCCTCCTGCGAGCTCTGCAGGAAACACCTCCTCCCTTCCCGTTCTGAACACCCCCAGATGCACTCAGCCCTCTTTGAGATGAGAACATGTTCCCCTTCCTCAGCCCTGTGTGGACCCCAACTTCTTCCCACCAGGCCTCCTCATCTTTTCAGGGTGCCTTTTGCAAAGCCAGCTCCTCCCGCCATAATGAGCACCACAGCTTGGGTCACGGAAACTATGGAGATGTATTTCCTCGCAGGGACCAAGGGCTGGTTTGTTCTGAGGCCTCCTTCCTTGCATTGCGGACTGCACTTTGCCACCCCACCTCTCAAAAATTCGTAGGTTAAAGCCCTAAGCCCAGTGTATCTATACTTAGAAATAGGGCCTTTGAGGAGATAATTAAGATTAAATGAAGTCACAAACATGGGGCTCTAGTCCAACAGGACCACGTCCTTAGAAGAGACCCCAGGGTTTCTCTGTCTCTATATCTCTCTGTCTTTCCTGCCCCGCCTTGCTGCCCCGAAAGGTCACATGAGGACACAGAGAGAAGGTGGCTGTCCACAGGCCTGGAGCACAGGCCTCACCAGAAACCAGCTTTTCTGGCACCTTGATCTTGGACTTCCAGCCTCAGAACTGTGAGAAAACAAAAGTCTGCTGTCAGAGCCACCCCACCAGTGGCATTTTGTTCGGGCAGCCCTGCCCTGAGGGACTGACCTACCTCAGCGGATTGACGGCGTCGTCTGCCCTCCTTCTGGTCTTCCCTCTGTTCACACGCACGTCTGAGTCCTCCTCTCTTCCTACAAGGACACGGTCCTGCTGGGTTTGGGCCACCCTCATGACATCATCTTAACTTAATGGCCCCTTTCAAGACTCAGTCTCCAGTCACATTCTGAGGTTCCGGCGGTTAGAATTTCAACCCGTGAATGTTGCAGGGACTCAACTCAGCCCATAGGAGGTGACATCAAAGCCAACCCCATGGACTCCATAGCAGGTGACACATCAGCTCTGCGGACCCCTCAGTCCCCGAGAGTCCAGGCCATCCCCAAGCACAGCCTCAGATCCATAGTTATGTTTCAGGGACCAACCAAAAATCAGTCCGCTCTGGCCCTGGAGCTGCAGGAATTAAATACCTAGACCTTTGAACCCTCTCACTTTGGGCTGGAGGCAAGGGACAAGGGACGAGGCGCCCTGCCACTTCTCCTGGGGTGAGAGAGGGACCCACAGACCCCCACCCCTCCTCCAGAGGCCTCCAGCCGGCCCAGCCCCTGGGTGCTGCGGCCTCTGTTAGACTCTTGGATACATCTGGCCCCAAAAGTTGCAAAAGCAATTTCTGGAACTCTCTTTCCAGTCTCTCACAAGGGACCTCCCTGTGGCATATCAGGGTGGGTGGCATCGGTTATCTTGATGCCTTAGCTGAATCTGAAACAGAAGTAGGGATCCTTAGCATCCTGTTATACCTGTAGTGGTTAGGGTGTAAAAAATAGAAACCCCTACCTCACGTTCATGCAGGTAATAAGGGGCCTCGCTGGGCACGGTAATGCATGCCAGTAGCCCCAGTTATTCAGGAGGCTGAGACAGGAGGATCGCTTGATCCTAAATGTTCAAGACCAGCATGGCCAACAGAACAAGACCTCATCTCAGAAAGAATAAGGGATAAGAACAAGAATAGCCATAGGGACTTAATTTTTCCCATAAAAAATTGCCCATGGAGGGCTGCTATGGGCCCATTGTTTAGTCAATGCTATAAAGCAGATGGGGAAGAAACATAGTTGGTATCTGGGTTTTTTGTTTGGGCTTCTTGGTCCTTCCTTGACTTAGGTGAGGGTGAATGGGCCTGAACCATGGCCGCAAGTGCAGCTCCTGAAGGAGAAACTCTGGGTGAGAGCCCCAGGTGAGCCCCTGAGAGGGCGGCTGTGCTGGCTAAGGTGCAAGGGATCCCGGAGGGGCGGTGGAGGAGGTGACAGCGACAGTGCAGGGCCGCTTCCAGGGAGAGACCCGGGGCTTCTCTCCCCAGCTTCCCTCTTCCACGGTTCGCTGGGAAGGAGACCCGGTGGAACCCCGGAGGCGCTGCTCCCCGACACCGCGTCCCAGCCACACAGGGGCGACCACGGCCGAGATGTGCCACCCGCCCGGTGCCCCCTGGGCCCCTGCAGGCGGAGGGAGGTGCTGCGCTGAAGTCGCACCCACTCCCCACAGTGGCGGCAGTCAGTGCCTGATGGGTACGAGCCTGGCACCCTCAGCCCACACCCCAGGCTCACCCCAGCTCCAGCGCCCCTGAGAGTGGGAATGCACTCGCCCTCCCCTTCCGCCTCACGCAGACCCCTTCCCTTGCCAGGCAGAGGACCCCAAGAGCACCCCGCGCAGGCCTCCCGCAGGCTGATCCCATCTCAGAGCCGGCGCCCCAGGGAACCCTGCGTGACTCACGCCTATCCCTTATATCCATCACTGTCTTCCGCAGGCCGAGAACTCGGGATCCAGCCAAGGCCAGGGCCCCGGGAGAGAGGCCGGGGCGCTCTGCTCCTCACTACGCCCTGGATGTTCCTGTAGTTTGATCCACACCACAGTTACGATTCTCCTCATGTCCCCTCTGTGCCTGTGGGAACCTGCTCTGTGACTTGGTCTCCGATGGCTTCCTCGCGATCTGGCCGCGCAGTGCACCTTTCCTGCCTCGGGCCTGGAGTCAGCCGCTCCTCCAAGGAGTCCCGGCCCCTTCAGGGGCGGTAGGAGCTGTTACCCCGAATTTCCGTCCAGTTCCAGCAAACTTAGGAATTAAGCTTCCTAGCCCCGGATGCCTAGAAATACTGCAGTAGAAATGAGTTTTTACACGCATACACAGGCAGTGAGGAGAAAGAGGGCTGATAACCTATTAATAGAAGATAAAAGTAAAAAAAAAAAAATTATGAAAGGCAGGCCTAAAAACTAAATTTTGGTAATCTGGCTCACCTCCAGACTTGTCCAAAACGAGTTTCTCGATGTTCTCACTTGAAATTAATCTCCTCTTCTACACTGTTGGTGCATTTTACTTATCAGGCTGAGTATCTCTTATCTAAAATGCTTGGGACTACGAACGTTTCAGATTTTGGACTTTTTCAGATTTTAGAATATTTGCGCTTATGTAATGAGATATCCTGGGAATCAGACCCAACTCTAAACATGAAATTCAATTATGTTTCATACGTACCTCTTACCCATAGCCTGAGAATAATTTTATACAATACTTTTTTAACACACTTGTATTTGACTGTCACCTGTCACATGAGGCCAGTTGTGGCATCATGTTGGTGCTCAAACGTTTTCAGATTTGGGAATATTTCAGATTTCAGATTTTGAGAAAGAGGACATTCAATCTGTACCTTTATTGTAATATTTATTGTAATTGTTGTGTTGCTGTTGTTTTCATCTGTGTTTGCCAAGATCAAGGTCCCAGCAGCCTGTAGAGTTGTCTAAGGAGCAATTCATTTATTTTTTTTGAATGATACCTGGTTGGGCAACAAAGCTGAGTGGTAGAACACTTGCCTACCATCTGTGAGGCCCAGAGTTTAAGCCCCAGCGGTGTCCCCCTCAAAAAAAAAAAAGAAAAGAAAAAAAAACAAAAGAAAAGAAAAAAAAAAAAAGGCAGCTGTTTCTCAGCCCCAGAGATTCATATTCAATTCATCCACAGTGAAGCCCACGCATCTATTTTTAAAACTTACCAGACATGGCAGTTAGGGTGCAGCGTCAACCTGATTGGCTTTGGGATCCACCCAGGGGATTAGTGAAGCACATTTCTAGGCGGGTCATGGAGGTATGGCCATGGGGGCTGAGTCTGGTTGTCATGCCTTCCTCTTTGGTGCTGTCTCCCTAGCCAACAAGAACTAAGTGGCTTTCCTCCCTCACTCCCTTCTGCCATGATGCTCCTGCCTTTGTACTCTGAATCCCCTGAAGCGCTGACACACATCCAACCTCTCTTCCTTTCAGTTGAGGGTGCTGGGTACCCTCCAGCAGCTGGAAAGCTGACAAATACAGAAAATTAGGATAAGGAGTGGGGTGTTTCCAGAGATGATTGACATGTAGGACAGCAAATTATGATGAGGAAGACCCACTCTGGTTGTGGGTGGCACCAACTGATAAAATCATAACCTGGATGGGACAGAGAACTCCAGTCTGCTTGAGTGGGTGTGTCTTTTGCCGCCATCACCTTTGGACATTGATCTCCAGTTTCCTCAGCTTTCTAACACAAACTGTCACCAGCAACTCTCCAGGGAGCTTCCAGGACTTTGACCTTGGACAGCTGCTGGGTCCTTGATCTCTCTTGTTCTGTGGCTTCCAACTTCCTGGACTGAGCAGCTACTGGAAGCTCTAACTCTCCAGCACATAGAGGGCTACTGTAGATTCTCCTCCTTCTGGTCCTGTAAGCTACCTAATAAATTCCCTTGCGTAATTACACATATATTTTCTATCAACTGTGATCACCTAGAGAATCAATGCACAAGATGACTCTGACAGTTAGCTAGAGATGAAAATGACTGGTCTAGCCTGTGATCCTAGAAAGACAGAGACTCACTAAATAGTCCTTGTAACTTCAAAGCAGTGTTGTCCTGAACTACCATTCAATCCATGTTTGCTGAATAGATGTAGAATGAAAATGTTTGGAAATCTGAAATCAAACAACTATTAACTATACCCAAGATAAAAAAAAAAAAACTGCAGGAAGTGTTCTACCCCAGTGTCTCAAAGGACTGGATCACTAGCCATCAGGAGAACTGACTGTTCACAACAGTGAGTTCCCATGTGTTCCAATAGCTGCTCAGTCTGCAGTTAGAAGCATATGTCAGAATGATCACTGTCCATGCAGTAACTATAATCCACTTGAAGACACTGGCAGTTATTGTAACGTGGCTTAGCAGGAAAGCTACTATGATTCGGCAATGTCAACAGAGAACTTTATGAACACTCCACACTGGCCATGACTGTTTCGAACATGGTTTGAGTGTGTCCCCCAAAGTTTCATTTGCCGGAAGCGTGGTCCCTGGTATGGTGTTATCAGGAGCTGATGAAGTCTTTAAGAGGTGGGGTCTTGTAGGAGGTAATTAGGCCACAGGGGCAGGTACCACCCTCGCGAATGGATGAATACTGTCTCACCGATGAGACTAGCTTAGTCCCGTGAACACAGGTTGCTATAAAATAAATTTGGCTGCCTGGGTTTGCTCTCTCTTACTTCCTGTCCACCACATGACCCCTTCCTCCAGCACAACCTCCCACCAGGACGCCATCCACCAGGATGGGACGCAGCCTCACACGAGTCAAGCAGATGCCAGCGGCTTGCTCTTGAACTCCAGAACTGTGTGCGAAATAAACTTTTCTTTATAAGGTATCCAGCCTTGGGTATCTTGTTATAACAAAACAAAATGGACTATGACAATCACCATGGTGGCATGTAATCCTAAATAGCCTTATATTGCTTCCTACCTGATCCTTATGAGCATGTGACTTGTTGGAATTCTTGGTGAGAAAGGAACAAATATATCTCATGGAATATGGTTTTTTGTATTCCTTCAGTACTTAGCAATGTGTTACTCATAAGGCATAGTTGACAGGTTTGCACAATAAAAAGCTATGTATGCACCTACCCTCTTGTATGACTACTATATCTAACTCAGTTAGGGCCACATATTTCTACTACCTTCATTAACATGTTACAGCCACAAAAGCATTGGAAATGTGATCCATTCCATTGGCGCTTCAACAAAGAACTACAATTTTCTTTAAAAATAACCTACACTGGAATGTTTTCCATCCACAAGAGGACTATGTTTATGAATATACAGTTCCAAGACCCATGTCAACAATATTCTAAAACAATATTTCACTTTGATAATCATATATAGTAAGCATTTGCTCCCTTAAGTTTTTATTAGTTTGGGAGGTTTTTTTCAATTAATAAAGCCAGGATTCCCCCACCCCCACTCCATCCTCACATAATAGCCCATATGGTCAGTGGTAGCCCTGGATTAGGGTGTCTACAGAGAAATCAAAAAACTATATTATCAGTAATAAAGAACCACACCTTGAATGTAGTCCAGGCCAAGATACTCCAGAGACTCTTAACACAGGCTCAGGACAGATAAGACATGATCCTGGGGAAAGCACCCTTTTCAATCCATGTATCTATCTCCAATCCCTATAAGAAGAAAACTCTAGAGAAGAGTAGGGTAAACTCTACTTAGGGTAAACTCTAGAGAAGAAGTCAAATCTAAAATGAAATTAGATATGTATAGTCTTATGGAACTATGCTGGGCCTAAATCAAGAGTTTAACCAGTCTAAAGCCAAAATAAAAATATGCAGAATGAGCTACTTGCATGGGGTAATAAGCACTGTTTATTTATCACCTGTCCATCCCCCAGAATAGATATGACAGGAAATATGGATTTGCTGTGGAACTCCCAGACACTCTTCCTGAAAGCAAATACTATTCCTTTAGTGAGCCTCACCTAGGTCAGGTGTTTGAGAGGTAAAGGGGAAGATCTGGTTGTCACATGAACTGGCAGGTGAGACAGGCACCTGAGTAGGGCCCAGGGATGCTATACATCCTGCAATGCACAGGACCTCAGACCAAACGACGGTGTTGCCTAAACACTGGGAGCACTTCTAATGAGTCTAAGAATTAATCTGATTCACTTATCAAGTTTGAAATTAAGACATTCAGACCTTTATTTTTTATTTGGTTCTTCTATTATAGGCAGATTGTAATCACCTATAAACAATACCATTCAACACAACAGCCCAACCCATCTGGAAAAAGGAAAGAAGCATCTGCCTTCCACATAATCATCTGTTTTTAGGGCCCACAGTCATCCGGACCTGTCTTTAGCTGAGGCTACAGGTTACCAGCTAGAGCCATTCAGGAAACGTAATAGTAATTCCACTTTCTATTCAGTCCACAGTCTGGATTTGAGGATGGAAAAAGGAAAATCTAGAAATCAGGTTTAGCAAAACTATCTCAACAGGAAGAAAATTAAAATCAAAACAGCAAGTCCAGCATGGCAAGTGTAATGGAAACAGTCTGGGAAATTATCAGATGAATTAAATGACTGCATAAATATTACTATTTACATGAAAGATGCTTGCTTTAATGAGGAGCCTGGTCTAAATTCTCTTATTTGTCAATAATTACTAAATTATTCTGCTCATGAGGCAGACCGACTTGCATACATTTGTTGTGACTAAAACTAAAAATGAGCACTTATGAAAGTAAGATCAGTGCCTTCAAGAAGCTACAGACCAAAGTGTAGGCCCTTGGGCTGGGTATATAGCTCAGTGGCACAAGTGCTTCCCTGTCAAGCACGAGGCCATGAGTTTGATCCCCTGTACCAAAACAAAACAAAAACAAACAAAAAATAAACAAACAAAAAAAACTCATAAAGTGTAAGCCCTGAAATGCACGCCTTTGGGAGACATGGCCTCTAATGGGGTCAGCACAAGTGATAGAAATGACGCATAGCAGCCTCCGAATGAGAAATCTAATCCAGATTCCCAGATAAAGTCTGTGTTTTAAAGCAATGCTCTGAATTTAAAATGAGAGATCCATTTCACTGAATGCACCCAGGGTCTAAGAATACTATCAATGTCTGTCAAAAATATGAAAAGAAACTCATCTTCATTCATCAGTCAAATGTGTGCTGAACCCTACCATATAACTATGCCATGGTGTTAATAGAGCTAAGGGTTTTTCCAGCATGTATTTCAGGGCTGCGGGGCAGAACAAAAGGAGGAGAGGAGGGCAGGGTAGCAACAGTGAGGATGCAGGAAACAGAAGATGAACTGAGCAAGATGCAGCCAGGTGATACTGGTTGCTCCATAACTCAAGCTGTCCTTGGAAACAGCTCTCGGCTTCCAGCAAAGGTAGGAGGCATGAGTTTGACAGTGAGAAAGTCAGCAGCATCGCCTGCTTCAGTGATCACCCTTGATTTCTGGGATCCTGTGCTCTGAGCAGCTTCTTGGAGCCATGAAGACGTGTCGTAGCCATTCTCAGCTGGCTACTTGGTTCTCCATTACTGAGTTTCTGTCAGGTTTTGTGTCTACTATTAACACAGCTATTGAGATACTCCTATAGGACATATCTGAGGACATGGTAAGATGTGGATAATATAGTACTTTCCAGAACTAGGATATAAACTGCAGGCTAAAAGGGGTTGTCTGGATGCACTTTGAGAATTATGTTTATTTACATGACTATGGTTAACACGAGGCCCAGCACAGGGCACAATGTAAGCCACTTTGGAAGGGAGTCTGACCTGACAAACTGTATTTGTAGCCCCAGAAAGTAGCATGAAGTCCATGTGGATGTTTCCCAAGAGAATTCAGGGATCCAGAACAAAGCTACCTCTCTGGGTGTTCCACTGTTCTAGATGAAAATGTCACCATTACTGTAACAAAGGACCATTCCAAGTACAGAGGTTCCAGAAAGTTCTGCAAACCACCATCAATAGCTTGCAGGGTAGGATTACAGCATAAATACAACCCTGAAATGTGGGCTCTCCTTTCCCTGGATATTATCTGCTTATTTTGGCAGAACTATCTCTTCCTGTATGTCAGGTCTTTGAAGGATATAGCATAGTGTCAACTATAGCATAGTTTACTTGAAATAGTAAAGTAAATGTCTACATTTTGTGGGTAGAGAAGGAGCAGAACAGTTTTAAGAATCTGTTGGATTAAAGAGGTCTTTGTTTTCTCCTATTTCCTGTTTAGAAGAAACAGAGAAAGAGAATCATTTAATTCTATAGGAGATGACATAGGCTTCTACTTCACAAGACATTTTTGATTAAAGTCAAAACAACTTTCATGGCAGGATGTAATTGTTTTTCATTTTTACCAAGGTCTTTAAAAGCAAAAGCATTCAAGCAATTATGTAAAGAACAAAGAATAAAGAAGACACAATTCAATGGTTGCTTTACTGTTTTAGCAGCAATGCTTGGGTAGACCTGGCTACCCATGAGTCTTTACATTCTTCTGGGTAAGGAGGTAGCCTGGAGGAAACACCCAGTTCTAACACTCCTGTGCATGTGCATACACGCACGCACACACACACACACACACACACACACACACACACCTATTCCCTGTCCACTATCTCACTGGCCATTTTCCCAAGGTCAACCCTTATAGCCCAGAGTTAGGTAATCACAGCTTTGTGGTCTAGAGGCTTTAAGGTCCACACCAATTGAAATAATGATCTCATCAGTTTACACAGATTTCATATCCACTCTCCTCCCAGATTTATCTCGAGGACAAGACAGAAACCAAAACAGCCATATCTTGGTATCGGTGGGAGACTGGCCCCAGCACTCCCTTCAGATCTGAAAGCCTATGGATGCTTAAGTTCATTATGGAAAATGGTGTAGTGTTTCCCCACAACCCATGTATGTCCTCCTGTATACTTTAAATCATCTCTCAAGCACTGACAAACCCTAAGAAAATATAAACACTATGTAAATAGTTGTTATGCTAAATTGCTCAGGGAATAATAACTAGAAAAAATTCAGTAGACATTTAATATAGACACAATTTTAAAATCTTTTTGATCCAGGTCGACTGAATGTGTGGGTATAGAGCCCATGGATACAGGAAACCAACCGTATATCTACTTGGTAAACCAGCTGTCAGCCAAGAGAGCCACAAATGTAAATTTTAATCTCGCCAATTAATTATTCCATGCACAGGCACACACAATTATTTTCAGACTCTGGGGAAGAGACATCCATTAAGTGATATTTTTCTAAGACAAAAGCCTCAGGTCATCTCCCCATATTCTTCTGTGACACCTCTTGACCTGCTTTCCTGCTCATATTAGCGCAAATTAGATTTGGAACTCAACTCTTTCAAGGACAGAGCTGAGCTCACCCCCAGGGAGTGTAAACTGCCCTGACTTGTCTCAGCTTCTTCAGATAAGGGCAGTCAGACTCCATGGCCACGAAGGGTTGGGCCATTCCAGATTCAAGTCTTCACTGTTTGGGTGTTTTTGATTTTTAAAAATATCTCATATCTCATTGGTAAATTTACCTTGGTCAAAACCAGCTTCTTGAGAGAAGTAGGTGTAGAAGCAGAGGTAAAGTGTTCTGGAGTCCACTGACCATCAAAGACACCCATTTGATGATTTGGAAGAGTTAGATCAGAATAGCTGAGGCCAAGACTCTTTAATTCCTAGAAAATAATAAAAGAGGACAGTTCTTAGAGAAAATCAGAAGGGAAAAATGGGAAATGAGTCTTGTAGCTGATGCCTGCAGCACAGCACACACATATCCCTTGGATCCACCTAGTTTTGGTGCCTCTGTGAAGGACAGGTCTATTTATGCACACTGCCAACACCTCACATCGCGTGTTTCCCTTGGGGTCCCTCTGCATCGCTGGCTCAGAACTTTCCCTGAAGTTGAGCTTTAGTTAATTGCAATTCCTATACACACTGGATTTAAGAAACCTGGGAGTGGCCAATAACAGAGACAGAGGCCAGTGCATGAATATCACAAATGGCCTCTCTTCTGGTGGGATAACTTCCAGTTGCATTCTACACAGTTCCTCAGAAGGTCCTCGGTAGGACTACTGCTTCCTGATTCATTCTCCCTATGCCCTTATTTCTGCTTCCAGGAATCACTTCCCAAACAAACTCCCTGTGCCCAAGCAAGCATGCTCTTCTTTCAGAACATTTCCTTCAGTGTATCTCCAGGAGCATGGGCACTTGTCCAAGGTATTGGTTGGAATTCTTCCTGTTAAACATTGCAAGCAACTGAGAAAAAAATATGTGTTGATAAATTGGAATGTATAAACTTGTTTACCTGCAAAGTCCAAGAACAGAGCAGACTTCAGGTATTATAATGCAGGGATTTAAAATAAAACATGAAGATTCAGCATTGCTGTCTTTTGGCTCTGATCTGTTGTCCTCTATTTCAGCGCCGGTGAACCTTTTAGCGCTTCCAACGATAACAAACAGCCTGCTGCTGCATGTATGTCATACATTTGCCACCACTGCACGTGTTGGCTTTGTGTTCTGTAATAAGCTCTCCCTCTGTGGCCACAAGATGCCTAGCAGTTCCAGGACTTTTCTTCTTTAAGCTTTAATTCCAGACAGAGTAAGAGTGACTTTCCCAGAGAGCCTAGTAAAATCCTCATTATGTTTCTTTGGCCTCATTTGAGTCATGTGCACATAGGAAATTGGAAATGGAGAAAGGATGACCTCATGGAGGGAAATCCCATAGGATTCTCAGAATACGGGTAAATAGTGGTTCAGTGGACAAATACCCCTGAAATCTATTACATTCCACCCCTTTAGCTGCCCAGAATACACTCATATCCTTTCTCCCACACCTTGCAAAATGTCTGCCCATATTTAAAACATATTCACCACTTCTCCAAAAGAAAACTAATCAAATTTGGTTAAATGATTGTGGTAACAACCTCTGGCACAGTCAATGTAAAAGGTCAGGAAGAGAACATGACAACTGCCAGAAAGCCACCATTCTGGAAAGACAAGAATGGAAATAACTCACAGTGTTCATCAATCCAAAGCATAAGTCAAGTTCTGCTTGACAGGAATGACAATACCTGCTCCCTGGAATTGGACTCCGATGCTCGGTTAGCCATCTAGATGGCTATGGAAGGTTCTCCCTTGACTATTTCCTTCCATGGCCCATGGAAGCAAGACCTCTGAGTCACTCAACTCTAGAAGAACAAAATTCCAACCCAAACAGGTTTAGGAAATAAAAGAAGAAAGAAAGAAAAAAGCAATTTATTAGCCAAGATAACTCCAAAGTTCAGGGTACTGGGGTCAAGCACAGTTTGCTATAAGTGCTCAATAATGTTGCCAGGACAATTTTCTTTATTACATGGTCTGTTGAACCTGCTTGGCTTCCCTAACCTACACTGAGAGGAGAAAAAATGTTTTGGGCCATGCAAGTACCTCCCTCTTTACATAGTTTGATTATAATACAAGTACGTCCAACCCACA